>JANIIK010001672.1:92500-95000 GCA_027704905.1 Muraenolepis orangiensis
GACAGTCTCCTAGGTATCAAAACATTATCTACTACTAGGTATGTAACGACAGTCTCCTAGGTATCAAAACATTATCTACTACTAGGTATGTAAAGACAGTCTCCTAGGTATCAAAACATTATCTACTACTAGGTATGTAAAGACAGTCTACTAGGTATCAAAACATTATCTACTACTAGGTATGTAACGACAGTCTCCTAGGTATCAAAACATTATCTACTACTAGGTATGTAAAGACAGTCTCCTAGGTATCAAAACATTATCTACTACTAGGTATGTAAAGACAGTCTCCTAGGTATCAAAACATTATCTACTACTAGGTATGTAAAGACAGTCTACTAGGTATCAACACATTATCTACTACTAGGTATGTAACGACAGTCTCCTAGGTATCAAAACATTATCTACTACTAGGTATGTAAAGGCAGTCTCCTAGGTATCAAAACAGTATCTACTACTAGGTATGTAACAACAGTCTCCTAGGTATCAAAACATTATCTACTACTAGGTATGTAAAGACAGTCTACTAGGTATCAAAACATTATCTACTACTAGGTATGTAACGACAGTCTCCTAGGTATCAAAACAGTATCTACTACTAGGTATGTAACAACAGTCTCCTAGGTATCAAAACATTATCTACTACTAGGTATGTAAAGACAGTCTCCTAGGTATCAAAACATTATCTACTACTAGGTATGTAACGACAGTCTCCTAGGTATCAAAACATTATCTACTACTAGGTATGTAAAGGCAGTCTCCTAGGTATCAAAACAGTATCTACTACTCGGTATGTAAAGACAGTCTCCTAGGTATCAAAACATTATCTACTACTAGGTATGTAAAGACAGTCTCCTAGGTATCAAAACAGTATCTACTACTAGGTATGTAAAGACAGTCTCCTAGGTATCAAAACATTATCTACTACTAGGTATGTGAAGACAGTCTCCTAGGTATCAAAACATTATCTACTACTAGGTATGTAACGACAGTCTCCTAGGTATCAAAACATTATCTACTACTAGGTATGTAAAGACAGTCTACTAGGTATCAAAACATTATCTACTACTAGGTATGTAACGACAGTCTCCTAGGTATCAAAACATTATCTACTACTAGGTATGTAAAGGCAGTCTCCTAGGTATCAAAACAGTATCTACTACTAGGTATGTAACAACAGTCTCCTAGGTATCAAAACATTATCTACTACTAGGTATGTAAAGACAGTCTACTAGGTATCAAAACATTATCTACTACTAGGTATGTAACGACAGTCTCCTAGGTATCAAAACAGTATCTACTACTAGGTATGTAACAACAGTCTCCTAGGTATCAAAACATTATCTACTACTAGGTATGTAAAGACAGTCTCCTAGGTATCAAAACATTATCTACTACTAGGTATGTAACGACAGTCTCCTAGGTATCAAAACATTATCTACTACTAGGTATGTAAAGGCAGTCTCCTAGGTATCAAAACAGTATCTACTACTCGTTATGTAAAGACAGTCTCCTAGGTATCAAAACATTATCTACTACTAGGTATGTAAAGACAGTCTCCTAGGTATCAAAACAGTATCTACTACTAGGTATGTAAGACAGTCTACTAGGTATCAAAACAGTATCTACTACTAGGTATGTAAAGACAGTCTCCTAGGTATCAAACATTATCTACTACTAGGTATGTGAAGACAGTCTACTAGGTATCAAAACATTATCTACTACTAGGTATGTAACGACAGTCTCCTAGGTATCAAAACATTATCTACTACTAGGTATGTAAAGACAGTCTCCTAGGTATCAAAACATTATCTACTACTAGGTATGTAAAGACAGTCTACTAGGTATCAAAACATTATCTACTACTAGGTATGTAACGACAGTCTCCTAGGTATCAAAACATTATCTACTACTAGGTATGTAAAGACAGTCTCCTAGGTATCAAAACATTATCTACTACTAGGTATGTAAAGGCAGTCTACTAGGTATCAAAACGGTATCTACTACTAGGTATGTAAAGACAGTCTACTAGGTATCAAAACATTATCTACTACTAGGTATGTGAAGACAGTCTCCTAGGTATCAAAACATTATCTACTACTAGGTATGTGAAGACAGTCTCCTAGGTATCAAAACATTATCTACTACTAGGTATGTAACGACAGTCTCCTAGGTATCAAAACATTATCTACTACTAGGTATGTAACGACAGTCTCCTAGGTATCAAAACATTATCTACTACTAGGTATGTGAAGACAGTCTCCCAGGTATGGACACGGTATAAGGTCCAGGTAGAGCCGCCCCTGAGTTCCGATGCCTTCCCCCAGGGCGTGCTGCTGCTGTGGGAGCAGTACTCGGAGCGGGAGCACCACAGCTTCCACACCCAGAGCAGCGTGGCGGGCGGGCTGCTGATGCTGCTGAGGGTCGTCATGGCGCTCATCCTGGCCTCCGTGCTCTACCAGATCATCTCCACGGAGAGGAGCGCTCTCAAGAGGGACTT
>JANIIK010001672.1:97500-112500 GCA_027704905.1 Muraenolepis orangiensis
GGGATTCTTCCCAGCCAATCAGAAGAAGACGTGGATTTAAAGCACGTTTTCTTTAAAAGGATAATGTAACCTAGTTGTTTTAACTTTAAGAGTATCAAGTCAAAACAACCAATGATCATGTAGTTAAACTACTTGTATAACTTTAACTTCTATAAGTTTAAGCTTCTTGAATGTTTGTTTAACAGTCTTGATGTCAATCATAAGTCGATTATGATTGACAGTCTGACTGGCAGGGTGGGGGGGGGGGGTTATATTTATTCCGGTGGTGGTCTCCGCAGATAGGCAACAGGTGTCTCCTATATTAGTAGACCGGACCATGTCTATGTCTTCCTATACTAGCCGCCCCCCACACACACACACACACCTGTTCTCTCTCTATCTCTCCCACCCCTCTTCTCTCTCTCTCTCTTTTTCTCTCACCCCTCTTCTCTCTCCTACCCCTATTCTCTCTCTCTCTCTCTCTCTCTCTCTCTCTCTCTCTCTCTCTCTCTCTCTCTCTCTCTCTCTCTCTCTCTCTCTCTCTCTCTCTCTCTCTCTCTCTCTCTCTCTCTTTTCTCCCCCCCCCCCCTCCCTCTCTCTCGCTCCGGGTCGAAGCGACCCCAGAAAGGAACGGGACCCGTCACTCTAGACCGACCCGGCAGCTGCATGACCTGCCAACGACGGGACGCGCTGCCGCCGCAAGCAAGCAAGCAAGCAAGGCCCGGTCACCGGATCGGCGGCGGCAGCTGCTCCCTTAACCCGGCATGCAGGTGCTATTTTCACTCCACCATGCAGCATTAAGTGATGGGACGCTGCCCTGCAAGTCAGGCGCCCTGTTCTGTTCTCCCACCCCCCCTCCCACACACCCACCCCCACCTCCACCTCCACCTCGGCACCCACCAGTCGACCCAAAGCCATCATGAAGTCCACAGCAGGTAGTAGAGACGTCCCGGAGGACCTCCTGGAGGACCTGGACGACCTGCAGGACCTGGACGACAGCGACAGCTCCGACGACCAGCAGTCCACGGGCGGAGGCTGCAGCCCCAGGAACCCGTCCCGGACCCGGAGGCGGAGGGCTGGGGGGGCAGCGGGTGGCGGCGGCGTGGGGGGCGGCGAGCGGCGGCGGCATCCCCCCCGTCGGTGTCGCCTGCCGGGCGTCAGCAAGCAGCGGCAGGCGGCGAACGCCCGCGAGAGGGACCGGACGCACAGCGTGAACACGGCGTTCACGGCGCTGCGGGGCCTCATCCCCACGGAGCCGGCGGACCGCAAGCTCTCCAAGATCGAGACGCTGCGGCTGGCGTCCAGCTACATCGCGCACCTGGCTAACGTCATGCTCCTCGGCGGCGGGGCGGGGGAGCAGCAGGAGGACGACGACGGGCTGCAGGACGGGCCCCAGCCGCCCTCATGCCTCCGGTACCAGAGCATCCTGCAGCTGCAGTGCTGCTCCTCCTCTTCCTCCTCCTCCGACAGCCTCTGCGGGTCCTCCCTGAGGCCCATCTGCACCTTCTGCCTCAGCAACCAGAGGAAGGCGGTGAGTGGACATTAAAGAAGCTTTTTGACCCACAAAGAGACGCGAACGTTATAGCTTAACGTTAACTTAAAGTTCCAAAAACGGTGATCAATAATCACCAAATTGATCACTCTGGCATATATTGTCATTAGCACTTTCACCTGTCAAAACAATATATCAACTTAAATCCATTACCATTATGTGACATGAAGTGTTTTTTCTTTATAATGGCATGGATGGAGAGGAAAACACTTAATGTCACATAACTTCCATAATGGTTTAAGGATGTTGTTTTAATATTGTTTTGACAGGTGAAAGTGCTAATGACAATTTTAGATGCCAAATGAATTTCTCTGTACTGTTCTTGTGCTGTGCAATGACAATACATTTGAATCTAATCTAATCTAATTTAATTAATAAATATTATATATTAATAGTTATTTTGACATGGTGAAAGTGCTAATGACAAAGACATATGCCAGAGAAACTCGGTGGTTATTGTATATCGTCTCTATATGATCGTACTTTGATCTGTGTCTGTCTGAAAGAGACAGGTGCACATATATCTGCACATATATCCCCCAAAACACCAGAGAAAACACCATGTTTTGGTGTTGTGTCATCTCTGAACTTGCAGCTCAGAGATGGCGGGAAGCAGCAGTCGTCTGCAGCTGTCTGATGAAGTGGGACACCCTCTGCACCCTACCCTGCCTATTTCGGTCGCGGGAAAATAGTAACCCACCCCGGGTCCACCCGACACCTGGTGAGTGACTGGACGTCTAGGGTTTCGACGCCGTCCGCCGTCACATGACACAGTCCGGTTCTGATCCGGTCTGATGGGATCGAATGCCGGGTCAATCCGAATTCAAAAGTCGCACAGGAGGAAAGACTGCGAAGGCAACACTGTATTTGACTTTCCGGTTGATGCCTTCACTCCCAATGCATTGGCAGGTTCTAAGTCAGGGACATTGGCGTGTGTGTAAATCAAGTCATCATTTTTTGTTATTTAAGTCTAAATGAAAGGTGCAAGGCTGTCGGTATCTTGGACAACCAAACACCAAAGCATTAAATAGGTTTATTTTTTGTTATGCATAGAACTATATATTTTTATGGTGGTGGTCCCCTTGCCAGGCCTAGTCTGTGACCGCTCAGAGAGACTAGTCTGGTCACGCGCCAATGGGTGGGACTACGTGTGTGTACACCGTTATTTTGACCATGAAGTCATGTTGCTATTAATGCATGGTTGTTTGCAATAACTTGTGTCGGCTGTCACTTCAACCGACTGGTTTTTTTTTTCATTGCACAGCACAATCTGTTAAATGGCTAGATGCACTCCCAAACTCTTTTAGGAGACTGAATCTCAAACGAATTCAGCAAGCACACATTATTAAATCCAAATACGAACCGTTTTTTCGGTTCAACGTTGCCCCCCACTACCTCAGGAATAACCAACTAGCAGTCCGGGGTTAGACCCGACTCAAGGCCTACCTCTAAACCCGTTGTAACGTGTAAGACAAATGTACTTGAAATACATGACCTGTTGTGTACCCTTTGCACGTAGTCAATACCAATTAACCTGCTCAAAGTTGTATTTTTGTACAATAAAAATATATATAAATCAACCCATGTTATCGTGTACATAATCGTTTAGCAGGTTAAGTTTTTTGTATATATAAACATTGTTATACATCTGTTGACTGCACCCAAATAAGTTTATATTGTAACTCAAGCGACCTCTAGTGGACGGCTACAGCACTGCACCCAACACTCCATCAAGTTAAGACTGGACGGTACTTGCTCTGGCCTCGAAGCCAAGGCCATAACTGAGCAATAATAAGATACAAAACTACAAAAGCCAGTTAATGAGCACGCATGGCTACAGCGTCCCAACACCAAGAGTAATGAGGGGCGAAATCATTTCAAGAGTCTTTATTCCATAAAAAAAGTCAATTGTTTTGATATCAGATTTAGAGAACGTACGAAAACAAAAGCATTGGTTGGTTGGGGGGGCGAGGATCTGAGGAGGAAGGCCGTCGCGCGGCAGTCCACTCACGCCAAACGTTGTTTTATTATTCCAAAGTGGAAAAGGAAGACCAACATTAGGTCTCCCCCCCAAAAAAAGAGCAGAGGACATTACATTTGGCAAAAAATAAAATAAAAGTAAGAAAAAAAGTTTGAAACTATAACAAAGATTTTCTTTTGGGGGGGAAGGGGGGGGGTGTATCTGGTCGTTCTACAGCAGGAAGAGGCGTCGATATGGACCACCTGCGGCTTAGGGGGTCAGTTTGACATGGAATGTGTTTGCCTGTGCCTATAAACATTATACTATAGAAAAATAAGAGAGAGCGGTGTGTGGGGGGGTTAAATTATGCTTTTGGGGGGGGGGGGAACATCAGCTCGAGAACGTTTTTGAAAATTTGGTTTTTCCGATTCCTCTATGGCGGCAGTAGACTATGTGTGTGTTTTCAAAATTCCAGCTTAAGGGAGGTCGAGTGTGGTGTGTTGGGTGCATAAAGATCAGGGGGGGGGGGTGGGCACGATGTAACTGGGAGGAGGAGGAGGCTCCAAACCCTCTCCCCCTCCTGGAAAGAAACAAGAAAGATTTGGGCTAGTGGTCGGGAGTCGGTCTCAGTCGGCCTCGTCTTCCTCCGATTCGGACTCTGCAAACGGAAAGAAAACGCATTTCAGTTGATATTATATGCGATGTGTTTAATTATATACACACACGGACAGTAAATGAGGCACACAAGTGTATATAATTAACTGATTACCAATCACAACCAATTGATAATGACTAATAGTCTACACAATTAATTATGAATCGCTTCCAGTTTCAAGAGTTTCTGAAAAGTGCCAAAGCAGCCATCTAGGTCACCACATTCCACAGGTAGGACAAACCAAAAGGGTGTTGCATTTAACATCGTTACCCAGTCTCAAAGAACAGGGTTACATCTTTTAATGTTAAGGAGTTATCAACCGCATGTTTTCCCGTCTAAGTGTTGGATTGTACCCAGCCCTGCGGGGCCTTTAATATATCTTTTTAAAGTGTTCATTATTCACCTTCCTCTGCGTTCTTCAGCCACTCGACAAACTTCTTCATCTGCTCGAGGAAGACGCTCTTTCCCTTGGTCACCTGGCCCTCGGTGTACCACTTTAGAATGGCCTCCTCGCTCAGCACGTCAGCTAGGGAGAACAGGGGCGGTGGACAGGTAAGTTACAGGAGAACAGGGGCGGTGGACAGGTAAGTTACAGGAGAACAGGGGCGGTGGACAGGTAAGTTACAGGAGAACAGGGGCGGTGGACAGGTAAGTTACAGGAGAACAGGGGCGGTGGACAGGTAAGTTACAGGAGAACGGAGCGTGGTTACAGGAGGGTGGACTGGTAGGTTACAGGAGAACAGGGGCGTTGTTACAGGAGGGTGGACTGGTAGGTTACAGGAGAGCAGGGGCGTTGTTACAGGAGGGTGGACTGGTAGGTTACAGGAGAACAGGGGCGTTGTTACAGGAGGGTGGACTGGTAGGTTACAGGAGAACAGGGGTGTTGTTACAGGAGGGTGGACTGGTAAGTTACAGGAGAACAGGAGGGTGGACTGGTAGGTTACAGGAGAGCAGGGGCGTTGTTACAGGAGGGTGGACTGGTAAGTTACAGGAGAACAGGGGTGTTGTTACAGGAGGGTGGACTGGTAGGTTACAGGAGAGCAGGGGCGTTGTTACAGGAGGGTGGACAGGTAAGTTACAGGAGAACAGGGGCGGTGGACAGGTAAGTTACAGGAGAACAGGGGCGGTGGACAGGTAAGTTACAGGAGAACAGGGGCGGTGGACAGGTAAGTTACAGGAGAACAGGGGCGGTGGACAGGTAAGTTACAGGAGAACAGGGGCGGTGGACAGGTAAGTTACAGGAGAACGGAGCGTGGTTACAGGAGGGTGGACTGGTAGGTTACAGGAGAACAGGGGCGTTGTTACAGGAGGGTGGACTGGTAGGTTACAGGAGAGCAGGGGCGTTGTTACAGGAGGGTGGACTGGTAGGTTACAGGAGAACAGGGGAGTGGTTACAGGAGAACAGGGGCGTTGTTACAGGAGGGTGGACTGGTAAGTTACAGGAGAACAGGGGCATTGTTACAGGAGGGTGGACTGGTAGGTTACAGGAGCGCAGGGGCGTTGTTACAGGAGGGTGGACTGGTAGGTTACAGGAGAACAGGGGCGTTGTTACAGGAGGGTGGACTGGTAGGTTACAGGAGAACAGGGGTGTTGTTACAGGAGGGTGGACTGGTAAGTTACAGGAGAACAGGAGGGTGGACTGGTAGGTTACAGGAGAGCAGGGGCGTTGTTACAGGAGGGTGGACTGGTAGGTTACAGGAGAGCAGGGGCGTTGTTACAGGAGGGTGGACTGGTAAGTTACAGGAGAGCAGGGGCGTTGTTACAGGAGGGTGGACTGGTAGGTTACAGGAGAGCAGGGGCATTGTTACAGGAGGGTGGACAGGTAGGTTACAGGAGAACAGGGGCGGTGGACAGGTAAGTTACAGGAGAACAGGGGCGGTGGACAGGTAAGTTACAGGAGAACAGGGGCGGTGGACAGGTAAGTTACAGGAGAACAGGGGCGTTGTTACAGGAGGGTGGACTGGTAGGTTACAGGAGAACAGGGGCGTTGTTACAGGAGGGTGGACAGGTAAGTTACAGGAGAACAGGGGCGGTGGACAGGTAAGTTACAGGAGAACAGGGGCGGTGGACAGGTAAGTTACAGGAGAACAGGGGCGGTGGACAGGTAAGTTACAGGAGAACAGGGGCGGTGGACAGGTAAGTTACAGGAGAACAGGGGCGGTGGACAGGTAAGTTACAGGAGAACAGGGGCGGTGGACAGGTAAGTTACAGGAGAACAGGGGCGGTGGACAGGTAAGTTACAGGAGAACAGGGGCGGTGGACAGGTAAGTTACAGGAGAACAGGGGCGGTGGACTGGTAAGTTACAGGAGAACAGGGGCGGTGGACAGGTAAGTTACAGGAGAACAGGTGCGGTGGACAGGTAAGTTACAGGAGAACAGGGGCGGTGTGACAGGGTGAGAGTTACAGGAGAACGGAGCGTGGTTACAGGAGGGTGGACTGGTAGGTTACAGGAGAACAGGGGCGTTGTTACAGGAGGTGGACTGGTAGGTTACAGGAGAGCAGGGGCGTTGTTACAGGAGGGTGGACTGGTAGGTTACAGGAGAACAGGGGAGTGGTTACAGGAGAACAGGGGCGTTGTTACAGGAGGGTGGACTGGTAAGTTACAGGAGAACAGGGGCATTGTTACAGGAGGGTGGACTGGTAGGTTACAGGAGCGCAGGGGCGTTGTTACAGGAGGGTGGACTGGTAGGTTACAGGAGAACAGGGGCGTTGTTACAGGAGGGTGGACTGGTAGGTTACAGGAGAACAGGGGCGTTGTTACAGGAGGGTGGACTGGTAAGTTACAGGAGAGCAGGGGCGTTGTTACAGGAGGGTGGACTGGTAAGTTACAGGAGCGCAGGGGCGTTGTTACAGGAGGGTGGACTGGTAGGTTACAGGAGAACAGGGGCGTTGTTACAGGAGGGTGGACTGGTAGGTTACAGGAGAACAGGGGTGTTGTTACAGGAGGGTGGACTGGTAAGTTACAGGAGCGCAGGGGCGTTGTTACAGGAGGGTGGACTGGTAAGTTACAGGAGAGCAGGGGCGTTGTTACAGGAGGGTGGACTGGTAAGTTACAGGAGCGCAGGGGCGTTGTTACAGGAGGGTGGACTGGTAAGTTACAGGAGAGCAGGGGCGTTGTTACAGGAGGGTGGACTGGTAAGTTACAGGAGAACAGGGGTGTTGTTACAGGAGGGTGGACTGGTAGGTTACAGGAGAACAGGGCGGTGGACAGGTAAGTTACAGGAGAACAGGGCGGTGGACAGGTAAGTTACAGGAGAACAGGGGCGTTGTTACAGGAGGGTGGACAGGTAAGTTACAGGAGAACAGGGGCGGTGGACAGGTAAGTTACAGGAGAACAGGGGCGGTGGACAGGTAAGTTACAGGAGAACAGGGGCGGTGGACAGGTAAGTTACAGGAGAACAGGGCGGTGGACAGGTAAGTTACAGGAGAACAGGGGCGGTGGACAGGTAAGTTACAGGAGAACAGGGGCGGTGGACAGGTAAGTTACAGGAGAACAGGGGCGGTGGAAAGGTAAGTTACAGGAGAACAGGGGCGGTGGACAGGTAAGTTACAGGAGAACAGGGGCGGTGGACAGGTAAGTTACAGGAGAACAGGGGCGGTGGACAGGTAAGTTACAGGAGAACAGGGGCGGTGGACAGGTAAGTTACAGGAGAACAGGGGCGTTGTTACAGGAGAACGGAGCGTGGTTACAGGAGAACGGAGCGTGGTTACAGGAGGGTGGACTGGTAGGTTACAGGAGAACAGGGGCATTGTTACAGGAGGGTGGACTGGTAGGTTACAGGAGAACAGGGGAGTGGTTACAGGAGAACAGGGGCGTTGTTACAGGAGGGTGGACTGGTAAGTTACAGGAGAACAGGGGCATTGTTACAGGAGGGTGGACTGGTAGGTTACAGGAGCGCAGGGGCGTTGTTACAGGAGGGTGGACTGGTAGGTTACAGGAGAACAGGGGCGTTGTTACAGGAGGGTGGACTGGTAGGTTACAGGAGAACAGGGGTGTTGTTACAGGAGGGTGGACTGGTAAGTTACAGGAGCGCAGGGGCGTTGTTACAGGAGGGTGGACTGGTAAGTTACAGGAGAACAGGAGGGTGGACTGGTAGGTTACAGGAGAGCAGGGGCGTTGTTACAGGAGGGTGGACTGGTAAGTTACAGGAGAACAGGGGTGTTGTTACAGGAGGGTGGACTGGTAAGTTACAGGAGAACAGGGTGTTGTTACAGGAGGGTGGACTGGTAGGTTACAGGAGAACAGGGGTGTTGTTACAGGAGGGTGGACTGGTAGGTTACAGGAGAGCAGGGGCATTGTTACAGGAGGGTGGACTGGTAAGTTACAGGAGAACAGGGAGCGTGGTTACAGGAGGTGGACTGGTAAGTTACAGGAGAACAGGGAGCGTGGTTACAGGAGGGTGGACTGGTAAGTTACAGGAGAACAGGGAGCGTGGTTACAGGAGGGTGGACTGGTAAGTTACAGGAGAACAGGGAGCGTGGTTACAGGAGGGTGGACTGGTAGGTTACAGGAGAACAGGGGTGTTGTTACAGGAGGGTGGACTGGTAGGTTACAGGAGAACAGGGATGTTGTTACAGGAGGGTGGACTGGTAGGTTACAGGAGAACAGGGGCGTTGTTACAGGAGAACAGGGGGCGTGGGATGGATGAACGCCATCTCGTTTGAACTTCCAGGGCCAAAATGTGCCGCTGACCTTTGTAGAGGAGCACGACGATCTTCTGGAAGGCCTTCATGAAGTGGATGTTGTCGTAGCAGTACTCCTGCACCTTGCTCAGCAGGCTGATCTCAGACAGGCCCTGGGTGGTGAAGGCCTTCAGCAGAGGGCTGTATTGCTGTGGAGGTCAAACATACACACGGTAAACTTCAACACCACTATACCATCAACAATACACCCATCTGCTACAAGCAATATACCAGTGCGGCCCTTCTGCCAGTAGCTACCTTTAAGTGTTTGATGGCTTGTTCCGTGACCAGCTCCTCCTTTTTGTTCCACTCCACGCAGCTCATCAAGCTGCTCCAGATGATGTTGATCAGGGTCTGCTCAGAGAGGCCGGCCTTCTTCATCTCCTCCCGGGTGTAGGCAATGATCTGCGGAGAATCGGGGGAAGGACACCTTTACAATGGGGGGGGGGGGGGGGAAGGACACCTTTACAATGGGGGGGGGGGAAGGACACCTTTACATGGGGGGGGGAAGGACACCTAGTGTTCTGGAACGACACGGCGACGGAAGCTCACGTCCTCTTTCGTACATGGTTGCCAAATGATGGAAAATATACTATAAAGCAGTAAAAAAACACAAGGACATCCCATCATTCTTCTACCGTTACAAAGTTATCACAAGGCTCGGTGAGATGTGCTCAGTTTAAGCACATCTAAATCAAAAACACCCGAACTGTTCATAGAAAGAGCATGCTGTGCGTCTGTGAAGGATGCTATCCTAGAGTTTCTCTCCCCCCCCCCCCCCCCCGGTGAGACCTCTCCCTCCCTCCCCCCGTACCTCTCTCTGCGGGTCCCCGCGCCCCATCTGCTCCTGGAGCTCCTTCTGCAGCTCCTTGCGGGCCCCGATGGACAGCTGGTTCCGGGCGAAGTCGGCCAGCTCCTTGAGCCCGGCGTCGGTGAAGTACTTTGAGAAATGCTCGGGGCTCCGCTTGTTGGCCGGGAAAAGTTCCTGCGAAAAAAATACATTAAAAAAAATATATATCTATCTACATTAGTCATTTAGCAGGCACTCCGTGCCATGTCCAAAGCCACTTACAACAGTGTAATCGACAAATCTAAAGGATTGAATCCTCTTTTGGTCACATACATGTACACACACAGTGAAATGAGTTTCTCTGCATTTAACCCATCCTAGTGTTAGGAGCAGTGGGTTAGCAGCTATTGTGTATACACACAGCGCCTGGGGAGCAGTGGAAGGAAGGGGGCGGGTCTGCCTTGCTCAAGGGCACCTGGCCCAAGCCAAGTCCCTACAGACAGCCATCCGTCTGCCCGCCCAGAGGAATCACATTCAAACTAAAATGTTGCATGCGTGAGGAGCAGTGGTAGAACAGGAACCAGCCTGCAAGGTGCTGCCGCCGCCAACCCATTAGAACCATTACCGCTGTGCAACCTCTGTTCATGACTTTAATTGTCGTTTGGCTGGTAGCTAGCTAGCTACCAGCCAAACGACAATTAAAGGGCAGAAATGTTCCTTCCAGTTATGTTATTAAGCAACTTCCGACTTTTGAGATTTATATCCGTATCTGGAACAGGCTAGGCCTGTGGGTTTGACGACGCCACTGGCCAATCGCGAGGCTGGGCCCGTGGGTCGTAGGGAGGTGCCTACCATCAGTCTGTTGTCCATGCCCACTTTACGGAGACTGCAGGCAACACAATTGATGTCCTTCTCGTAAATCCAGGACTTGAACAGCTTGACAGCGAAGGCAGCGGACACTCCTGGAAAACAAAATAATCTAAATAACACGACTTTCAGCACTTCAGAAAGCCAAACATGGGTCAAACTGTTTGTCGAAAGGAACTTCGAAAGGCTAGTCTTTTGCAAGGAGGAGCCAGGAAGAGATCAAAACCAACATCAGCCCTATTGGTAATCTCACAAATTAGCGTCTCTTTGGAAGAACAACCAAAACAGGAAACTCCACATAGTTCCTCGCAGCCTTCAGGTATGCCAACCGGGGCCGCTGCCAAACTTGTATTCAGAGACGAAAGTGGATGCTTACAAAAATAAAAATCGGGAAAAATATTTTGTAGTCACATAAGGACCGGTGCCGTAGCGCAAAACCCCGTGGCCCCCCTACTGCCCGGGCTCTGACGATCGTTGACGGGGGGGGGGGGGGGGGGGGGGGCGTGCCGTGAGCGACGAATATTTCAATGATTGTTAATCGGAAAAGTTTAAATGAAAAACCTTTCAAAATTAAAAAAAAGATAAGCACGGGGTCATGGTGGCGTCTTCGTGGGGTGTCAGTCAGAGACCACGATAGGTCGCAGTGCGTCATCTCCGCGACTCACCTTCTTTGACGAGGTTCTCGTTGTAAAGGCTGTTCAGGATGGACGCCGATATGTTGCCGTTGGCCAGCAGGATTCCCGTGAGCATGGCTAGCTTGTTGCGCTCAGACTCGTCGAAACCCTTCAGAAACAGCAGCAACTACAGGAGGCGACATAATAACAAGACACACCGTTACAACCTAAAACCACCCCTTGTTTAATATACACACATTACAGTTTGTAGGGTTTGACAGCGCTGGCCAGGCACATGACTAGGCTGACAAGACAAGTTTTTAGAGGCAATTACAACTTGACAGTTAATTCAAATCACGGCTACATGACTTAGCACAAGGACAGACGCGACCATCCGTTGAAAGACAATTATGATCATCTGTCAATTATAATCCGTGTCTGCCAGTTTTACCCTATTGGCATTAAGCTAGTGTGAGCTTGGGACATAACTTAATTAATCGGCACTAGGGCTTGGCAATATAATATATATACACATCTCGTGAAATTATACTAGACATCGTATTTGATTTTGGCATAAGTTTATAGGCTGCATTACGCATGTCATTTTCTATTACCTGGCATAAGTTTATAGGCTGCATTACGCATGTCATTTTCTATTACCTAGCCATTATATAACTGATGATCATTTATCAAAGTACAAGACATTGTGCAAGCGCCAAGTCAACCTACAATAGAGAAAAAGGGTACATGGTACATATTGTGATTCGAGTTCTCACCACAACGGCCCCGCCCCAATTGGCACACTGCCAAGAGTGCTCTACGTCAATCGCAGGCGGTCCCCCCCCCCCTCCCCCACGTTCTAACCAACGTCACGAGTGTCGTTGCCGGTCGTTCGTTCGTTCCTCCCCCCCTTAACCGCTGGGACTGGCAGAACACGCCCCGACGAGGAAGAAGAAGAAGCTTCCACACGACCGGCAAGTTGAGTCACGCAGAAGCCGTCACACACACTTGCCTTTTTGATCTCCTCTTCGAAGCCCTTCTCCAGGTACTTGTAACGCCGAATGAGCTTGTTAAAAACCTACAGGGGGAGCGGGGAAGAATAATGTTTTATTAGTCAGGGAGTCGATAGTGTTCCATTTTAAAAAAAATTAAAACACTCAATTTAAGTCAGAGATGGGGATGGGGGAACAGGTCTCGGCTGTCAAGGTCATAACAGCCAGGACACGTCCGTCCGTCCCCCGCCGACTTGGATGTACTTCTACCGTCATCGCTTGGATAGTTTGTACATACACTCATGTAGACTTGTCTTTAAGTACTGTCAATTATATATTACTTTTGCACTCTGGTTAGATGCCAAATGTTTTTTTGCTGTACCGTGCTGTGCAATGACAATACATTGGAATCTCAACCCTCCCTCTACCATTTAGGGTCCACACACACGGCTCTTATACAAGTCACTGTGGCATGTGTCTCTCCCCCACATGGTACCTGAGCATAAGCCTGCATGGTCTCCAGGTCTTCATTGGCCGTGAAGAGGCAGTACTCGGTGCGGGTCAAGTCGTCGGACAAAGTCCCGCCCGGAGCTGAGGGAGGAGGAGGAGAGGGGAGGAGAGGGGAGGAGAGGGGAGGAGAGGGGAGGAGAGGGGAGAACCAGGACAGGAGAACGCTGCGGTTAGGTCAAAGCCTTGACATTACATTTCAGAGTTCACAAGGCAGACAACTCTTCACTGTGGACCAGGATCCTCTTATGACGTGTTGGATACAGATTAATGATCTTAATCACTCTGGGTAGTGGCATTAATAGTTAGAACACGAGTCAACCCGGGAAGAACCTAGAAAGTCACTTTTATATCCAAAAAGTTACAAAAAGGCAAAGCGTTTCAGGAGTGCCAGTCTCCGACATCCTGGACATCTGATGTGGTTGGGTAAGGGTTGGGTCATAACTCGGGCCGAACAATTCATGGCAACGTCAAAAGAGCTAAACCACAAATCAAAAAGGAGGAGGTGCCATTTTGGATCCAGGGTAAAAATGTGTTAATGGACATTTATTAACGAGACCAGGGACAGTACTCACCCAGCATGCCACCGGCCACCAGGATGTCAAACAGCGTCTCTGCATACCGGCGATAGTCGAGCTTGCCCCCAGTGGCATCCAAGAACTTCGCGACAGCCTCCAAATCTGAGCCAGTTTGATTTAGGCCTTGTACGATGCTTTCTTGAAACTGAGTAGGGTCAAATCTCTCCTTTTCATCTGTGGAGTGGAGGGGGGGGGCGTTAATAGTACATTGCATTTAGCAGACGCTTTTATCCTAAGCGACTTACAATAGTGTGTCGCAACAAAGGTTTAAAGGCAAGAGAACAACTCGTCACCAGATGTCAAAAGTGCATTTCATTCCTAACAAGTCTCCAAGAACTGAGACAGTGCTCAGGTAAAAGTACAATAAGTTGGCAAACAATATCTACCCATCTATAATATCTAATCTACTTTAGATAATTGACTTGGCGCCTACGAGGAAGGACAGTAGGGCAGTAAGGGCATGTTACTACACAGAGGAACCGCCATCATGTCATTTACAGTTATTATGTCACAAGACACAAACAATAAACACCAACCTCTTTTCCTAGTTTTGAAGCGCTGGCCAGTTAGCGTTGGCTTCTGCTGCTTCTGATTATTCATAAAAGACACACTAGGAGGGAGAGGAATAAATAATAATAATCATAATCATTAAAAACACCAAACTAGAACAAATCAAGTTAAGTCAGTCCCAAATACAAGTAGTAGTATTATTATTAAGAGTATTAAACATTAAAACCACAGGTTAGCAGGACTTTAGGAGAATTAGGGGTTGATTTGGAGCTTGATTACATTAAAAAAAAATTAAAATGCAAGCCAGGAAACGACAAGACAGCCCTGCCAACGACGCTAAAACCCAATCATAAAGGCTACAGATCGTGTTTAAATAATCATTATATATACACACATATATATATATATATATACACACTTGTTTAACTTTAGTGTCTCAAATAAGCGATGTTAGTTCTCGATGGCTGAAGAACACGCATTAGGTTTAGCTTTTAGTTTGAGTGTGTGTGTGCGTGTGTGTGTGGGGGGGGGGGTTACGCTATTACGTATTTTTTTGGGACATCTATCTCACCTATAACTCAACACACCACCAGGAGTTCATTAAATACTAAATACAACACATTAAACAGAGATATAAATGTAAACGTAGACCCCCATTGGTAACTGTGGTGGTGGTGGCGGCGGCGGCCCGGCCATGCGCCTCTGGTTAGCCTGGGCCTGCTAACGTGTAGCAGCTACTACTAGGCGCTGCTATACCGGGGAAATGACGACATGATGTGGCGTTATACCGGTCAACCACAACTACTACTTCCGGTCTCTAGCTTCTTCTTTTAACGCCAGTTAAAGCCTAAGTAGTATAACAAATAAAATAAAAAGACTAAAACAACCCTAAAGAAGAGAAGACTACATATGGGGTCGTTAGAATTAAACTTAAAGAGTACGCAAAACAATTTCGTTTAAAAAGATGCAACACTGATAGCTACCCCCCCTCAACCGGAAGTCCCACCCTCACCCTCCGCCTCTTGGCTCAATAACGCGCATCTGTAGCACAGGCGTTTTTTCCCCGTCGTTGAGAGGAGAACGCCATGTACAACGTACACACAAATATACTTAAAAATCTAACTTTTTTTAGTTAGTCACACGGTTATATCAACGCGTTTGTTAAACGCGGAGTGTGACAGTTTACAACTTAAACAAATACACGAACAACAAAAAAGGGCCCTCGACACACAACGGAATTCAACACACACACAAACAAACAACCATTATTATTACTCGTACTACTACTACTTCGGGACCAAAAAAAGACCAA
>JANIIK010001672.1:117500-130000 GCA_027704905.1 Muraenolepis orangiensis
GGTGCCCACGACATACTAACTGGTGCCCACGACATACTAACTGGTGCGTACGACATACTAACTGGTGCCCACGACATACTAACTGGTGCGTACGACATACTAACTGGTGCCCACGACATACTAACTGGTGCCCACGACATACTAACTGGTGCCCACGACATACTAACTGGTGCCCACGACATACTAACTGGTGCCCACGACATACTAACTGGTGCCCACGACATACTAACTGGTGCCCACGACATACTAACTGGTGCCCACGACATACTAACTGGTGCGTACGACATACTAACTGGTGCCCACGACATACTAACTGGTGCGTACGACATACTAACTGGTGCCCACGACATACTAACTGGTGCCCACGACATACTAACTGGTGCGTACGACATACTAACTGGTGCCCACGACATACTAACTGGTGCGCACGACATACTAACTGGTGCCCACGACATACTAACTGGTGCCCACGACATACTAACTGGTGCGCACGACATACTAACTGGTGCCCACGACATACTAACTGGTGCGTACGACATACTAACTGGTGCCCACGACATACTAACTGGTGCGCACGACATACTAACTGGTGCCCACGACATACTAACTGGTGCCCACGACATACTAACTGGTGCGCACGACATACTAACTGGTGCCCACGACATACTAACTGGTGCCCACGACATACTAACTGGTGCCCACGACATACTAACTGGTGCCCACGACATACTAACTGGTGCCCACGACATACTAACTGGTGCCCACGACATACTAACTGGTGCCCACGACATACTAACTGGTGCGTACGACATACTAACTGGTGCCCACGACATACTAACTGGTGCCCACGACATACTAACTGGTGCCCACGACATACTAACCGGTGCGTACGACATACTAACTGGTGCCCACGACATACTAACTGGTGCGTACGACATACTAACTGGTGCCCACGACATACTAACTTGTGCGTACGACATACTAACTGGTGCCCACGGCATACTAACTGGTGCCCACGACATACTAACTGGTGCGTACGACATACTAACTGGTGCCCACGACATACTAACTGGTGCGCACAACATACTAACTGGTGCCCACGACATACTAACTGGTGCCCACGACATACTAACTGGTGCGCACGACATACTAACTGGTGCCCACGACATACTAACTGGTGCGTACGACATACTAACTGGTGCCCACGACATACTAACTGGTGCGCACGACATACTAACTGGTGCCCACGACATACTAACTGGTGCCCACGACATACTAACTGGTGCGCACGACATACTAACTGGTGCCCACGACATACTAACTGGTGCCCACGACATACTAACTGGTGCCCACGACATACTAACTGGTGCCCACGACATACTAACTGGTGCCCACGACATACTAACTGGTGCCCACGACATACTAACTGGTTCGTACGACATACTAACTGGTGCCCACGACATACTAACTGGTGCCCACGACATACTAACTGGTGCGTACGACATACTAACTGGTGCCCACGACATACTAACTGGTGCGTACGACATACTAACTGGTGCCCACGACATACTAACTGGTGCCCACGACATACTAACTGGTGCGTACGACATACTAACTGGTGCCCACGACATACTAACTGGTGCGTACGACATACTAACTGGTGCCCACGACATACTAACTGGTGCGTACGACATACTAACTGGTGCCCACGACATACTAACTGGTGCCCACGACATACTAACTGGTGCGTACGACATACTAACTGGTGCCCACGACATACTAACTGGTGCGTACGACATACTAACTGGTGCCCACGACATACTAACTGGTGCCCACGACATACTAACTGGTGCGTACGACATACTAACTGGTGCCCACGACATACTAACTGGTGCCCACGACATACTAACTGGTGCCCACGACATACTAACTGGTGCGTACGACATACTAACTGGTGCCCACGACATACTAACTGGTGCGCACGACATACTAACTGGTGCCCACGACATACTAACTGGTGCGTACGACATACTAACTGGTGCCCACGACATACTAACTGGTGCCCACGACATACTAACTGGTGCGTACGACATACTAACTGGTGCCCACGACATACTAACTGGTGCGCACGACATACTAACTGGTGCCCACGACATACTAACTGGTGCCCACGACATACTAACTGGTGCACGACATACTAACGGTGACGACATACTAACTGGTGCCCACGACATACTAACTGGTGCGCACGACATACTAACTGGTGCCCACGACATACTAACTGGTGCCCACGACATACTAACTGGTGCCCACGACATACTAACTGGTGCCCACGACATACTAACTGGTGCGTACGACATACTAACTGGTGCCCACGACATACTAACTGGTGCGTACGACATACTAACTGGTGCCCACGACATACTAACTGGTGCCCACGACATACTAACTGGTGCGTACGACATACTAACTGGTGCCCACGACATACTAACTGGTGCGTACAACATACTAACTGGTGCCCACGACATACTAACTGGTGCGTACGACATACTAACTGGTGCCCACGACATACTAACTGGTGCCCACGACATACTAACTGGTGCGTACGACATACTAACTGGTGCCCACGACATACTAACTGGTGCGTACGACATACTAACTGGTGCCCACGACATACTAACTGGTGCCCACGACATACTAACTGGTGCGTACGACATGCTAACTGGTGCCCACGACATACTAACTGGTGCCCACGACATACTAACTGGTGCCCACGACATACTAACCGGTGCGTACGACATACTAACTGGTGCCCACGACATACTAACTGGTGCGTACGACATACTAACCGGTGCCCACGACATACTAACTTGTGCGTACGACATACTAACTGGTGCCCACGGCATACTAACTGGTGCCCACGACATACTAACTGGTGCGTACGACATACTAACTGGTGCCCACGACATACTAACTGGTGCGCACAACATACTAACTGGTGCCCACGACATACTAACTGGTGCCCACGACATACTAACTGGTGCGCACGACATACTAACTGGTGCCCACGACATACTAACTGGTGCGTACGACATACTAACTGGTGCCCACGACATACTAACTGGTGCGCACGACATACTAACTGGTGCCCACGACATACTAACTGGTGCCCACGACATACTAACTGGTGCGCACGACATACTAACTGGTGCCCACGATATACTAACTGGTGCCCACGACATACTAACTGGTGCCCACGACATACTAACAGGTGCCCACGACATACTAACTGGTGCCCACGACATACTAACTGGTGCCCACGACATACTAACTGGTTCGTACGACATACTAACTGGTGCCCACGACATACTAACTGGTGCCCACGACATACTAACTGGTGCGTACGACATACTAACTGGTGCCCACGACATACTAACTGGTGCCCACGACATACTAACTGGTGCCCACGACATACTAACTGGTGCGTACGACATACTAACTGGTGCGTACGACATACTAACTGGTGCCCACGACATACTAACTGGTGCGCACAACATACTAACTGGTGCCCACGACATACTAACTGGTGCGTACGACATACTAACTGGTGCGTACGACATACTAACTGGTGCGTACGACATACTAACTGGTGCCCACGACATACTAACTGGTGCGCACGACATACTAACTGGTGCCCACGACATACTAACTGGTGCGTACGACATACTAACTGGTGCCCACGACATACTAACTGGTGCGTACGACATACTAACTGGTGCCCACGACATACTAACTGGTGCCCACGACATACTAACTGGTGCCCACGACATACTAACTGGTGCGCACGACATACTAACTGGTGCCCACGACATACTAACTGGTGCCCACGACATACTAACTGGTGCGCACGACATACTAACTGGTGCCCACGACATACTAACTGGTGCGTACGACATACTAACTGGTGCCCACAACATACTAACTGGTGCGCACGACATACTAACTGGTGCGTACGACATACTAACTGGTGCCCACGACATACTAACTGGTGCGTACGACATACTAACTGGTGCCCACGACATACTAACTGGTGCCCACGACATACTAACTGGTGCCCACGACATACTAACTGGTGCGTACGACATACTAACTGGTGCCCACGACATACTAACTGGTGCGTACGACATACTAACTGGTGCCCACGACATACTAACTGGTGCGTACGACATACTAACTGGTGCGTACGACATACTAACTGGTGCCCACGACATACTAACTGGTGCCCACGACATACTAACTGGTGCGCACAAGATACTAACTGGTGCCCACGCACAAGATACTATTTAGTGGGAAACGAGAAACCTTTGCGTGCGCACGGGATACTTTCTCGTTCCCACGGGTTAGTATGTCGTGCGCACAAGACAGTTATTATTATTATTTTTATGCCACTTTAGGGGCTTTCGTACACTTGCTCCTTGTAAAGTGCATTGCATTAACTTTCTATTCTAGTTGGAGGATCCTCATCATGCTCGTCTTCCTCCCTGCAGAAACACAACACACTGATAACGGCTAGACCCAATGACAGCACTCCAAGAGTAAACACTGTCCATTCACTGTGGTGTTATCACCAGATAGAGAGTCAGTCTGGCTTTCCTCTTTCCTTCCTGTAAGTCATAAACAAGAGACATAACTACTACATACTAGTTTAGTTTAGTTTGTTGTTATTTAGTTTTTAGGTATTAGTATATTTTGTGTGCATTTATTCCCCCTGTTTCAACTGTTGCACTTTAATTTCCCTCGGGATAAATAAAGTTATCTTGAATCTTGAATCTTGAAGAAACAACCCAGAGCCGCCAGCAGGGGGCGCTGCTGCCCTTAGGAGTGACTCGTGTCATTCACTTATTTTCACCTGGAATAACTGGGGAGGGATCGGACAACAATGAACGCTCCATCCATTCAATGTCTATTGGGTGAGATTATTATGAATTCAACCCATTTTTTTTAAAGCATCTTATCTGTGCTGCCAATGTAGACGGAGAGAGAGAGAGAGAGAGAGAGAGAGAGAGAGAGAGAGAGAGAGAGAGAGAGAGAGAGAGAGAGAGAGAGAGAGAGAGAGAGAGAGAGAGAGAGAGAGAGAAAGAGAGAAAAAGAGAGAAAGAGAGAGAGACAGGAGAGAAGGGAGAGAGAGACAGGAGAGAGAGAGAGAGAGAGAGAGAGAGAGAGAGAGAGAGAGAGAGAGAGAGAGAGAGAGAGAGAGAGAGAGAGAGAGAGAGAGAGAGAGAGAGAGACAGGAGAGAGAGAGAGAGAGAGAGAGAGAGAGAGAGAGAGAGAGAGAGAGACAGGAGAGAGAGAGGGTGCGTGTATGTGTGTGTAGTACACACACACACACACACACACACACACACACACACACACACACACACACACACACACACACACACGCACGTGTGCGCTGAGGAACGGGGAGCGTATAGCGCGCGTAATGTAATGAGCGCGCTTGAGCGCAGCGGCGAGAAGAAGACCCCAGTCAGTCAGTCAGTCCATCTCTTGTTCTTTTTGCGATCGGGACTTGATCCATCATTATAGGATCGATAATATCTATATATTATAGATCTAATCGATCCCCCCCTTCCCCCCTCCCCTCCTCCTCCTATCTCTCTCTCTCTCTGTCTCTCTCTCTCTCTCTCTCTCTCTTTCTCAAGTCACCCATCACCACCGTGGAGCCCCGCGGGTCTCGCATCGGCGCCCTCCTGCAGGGGTTGGGGGGCGCGCCGGGTACCACTTCCAGGTTCCTCCCGGGCTTCGTGTCCTCCGCCTCCTCCGACCCCAGCCATGGCTCCTCGGACCGGCGTATGGAGAGGAGAGGCTCGGCGCGGTCCCGCATGCCCGTGATGCGGGGTCTCATCGCGCCGCAGAACACCTTCCTGGACACCATCGCCACGCGTTTCGATGGGACCCGTGAGTGTGTGTGTGTGTGTGTGTGTGTGTGTGTGTGTGTGTGTGTGTGTGTGTGTGTGTGTGGTGTGTGTGTGTGTGTGTGTGTGTTATGGTGCATGTGGCACCAGGCTGAACTCGTCCGTGCAAGTTGATGATGATGATCTGTACATCTTGAACATCTGCAGTGCAGCTGCATCTCCCACATGCTGATTAGAACACCATGGCTCCGTTTTATATGTGGACCATGAAACACATGCAGGTACTACTGCTCTCTCTCTCTCTCTCTCTCTCTCTCTCTCTCTCTCTCTCTCTCTCTACTGCTCTCTCTCTCTCTCTCTCTCTCTCTCTCTCTCGCTCTCTCTCTCTCTCTCTCTCTCTCTCTCTCTCTCTCTCTCTCTCTCTCTCTCTCTCTCTCTCTCTCTCTCTCTCTCTCTCTCTCTCTCTCTCTCTCTCTCTCTCTCTCTCTCATTCTTTCTGGCTCATTCTTAATCAGATGATGTCATATTCGGTCTGTGATGGGATTTGGAGCTGTAACGTGGTGGTGAACTTTGTTCGTTTGTTTTTGTTTTAATGTCAATAATAATAATAATAATAATAATAATAATAATTATTATTATTAGACATTACATATATATCATGTTGTCCTGTTGACCAATAGCATGCCACACAGCATCCATCGTTAGGTTATCAGGTATGACCTATCTGTCTCTCTTGTGTAACCAGTAGCATATTTACAAGCAACATCATTTAAATAAACCCCATTTCAGACCATAGTTATTATATTGTTGTTGTAAACAGACTTGTTGTTGTAAGACTGACTTATCATTTCTCCCTCATTACATCATGTGTGTGTGTGTGTGTGTGTGTGTGCGCATCTCATCTTGTAATATTTGTCTGCAGGCTTCGTCCTTCTATTATGTAATCTTGTGTTTACACTGCATGCATGGAGGCAATCCTGGCTGACACACACACACACACACACACACACACACACACACACACACACACACACACACACACACACACACACACACACACACACACACACACACACACACACACACACACACACACACACACACACACACACACACACACACACACACACACACAGCTGTGTGTCTGGACCGGGATGTTCAAACAGGACACACAGCCAAGTGGTAGTACTGGTGTCTGCACGGGTGTGTGTGTGTGTTGTTAGGAGACTCTGATCGGGGGGGGGTTTCCCTCAGTGAATCGTGGCCATCTTGTCAGAATGACTGACAGGGTTTGGGTGGTTTTCCCGGGCCAAATGAATGAAAGATGTTTGGGCACGGCCATTCATGAGACGGCACTGGAACTAAATGAGGGTGGGGTAGTCAAGATTCAAGATTCAAGATTCCAGATTTTTGATTTGCCATATGCAACAAGTACAATGGAATGCTTACTCCCCATTCCCTCCTGCAACATTACTTTTCTAAAACACTAAACAGCATTTAAAAAGCATTTTAAAGTGCCAGTAGTGCAGCAGCATCATGAATTCAGTGCAGTAACTGTAATGACTCAAGAAAGTCCAGCAAAAGTAGGACATTGTAATGTAATACAGATGGTAATGTTATGATAGTGGCAGCACTCTTCTTTTTCATATTTGATATTGATATACGTTAGGAAATTCCTCCTCTGCACTGCATTATTGCTTTCGTTTGGTGACGTGGGCGCAAACCCCACGAGAATACGGGCAGGAACTCAAAACCCACCAGGCTCAAAACCCAGGAAACCTCTGGTCGTCGTGAGGAAGCCATGCTCCCCAATGTGACACCGTGACACCCTTGTCCCGTATGTTGGGTGTGTTGTCGCAACGTTTTCGCTCAGTTTCACCCCACACACCCCTAAGGTTGTCCCCCCCCCCCTCATGTCTCTCCATGGGAGTCTTAAGTCTACACACCTAAGTTATTAGTGGTGGTATACGTGTAGTATTCCAGGCAATGGTCCAGCCCTACATCCCCGCCCCGTCCACGCGTCCTACACGATCACAGCTCTTCTCTGTCCTGTGGCCCCAATGTGGTGGAATGAACTCCCCACGGATGTCAGGACTGCAGAGTCACTGCCCATCTTCCACGGCAGGCTGAAAACTCACCTCTTCAGGAAACACTCCGGAAACATCCGGATCCTTCCTCCTAGCACATCCTCTTATCACCTTTTACTAGCTGTACTAGTGTCTTTCTAAGTGGATTGTCTAAGTCGATTGTTAGGTAGATATTGTTCTATTGTTTGCCAACTTATTGTAACCTAATTGTACTTTTACCTGAGCACCGGCTCAGTTCTTGTTAGGAATGAAATGCACTTTTGACTTCTGGTGACGAGTTGTTCTCTTACCTTCCTTTGTTGAAACACACTATTGTTGTAAGTCGCTTTGGATAAAAGCATCTGCTAAAGGCCTGTAATGGAATGGAATGGAATGTATAATATCTCTTACTATATGGCACTCAGGTCTGGATCGGGATTCGAATCGGGATCTGCCACAAAATCAAATAGACTGTTCCATAAGTAATCGAACCACCGAGTGTAGGCCAGTTCTGTACATGGCATTCTGAGTTATTTTGCTAACAGACAGACAAAAGTAACCAGACCAAACAAACAAACGAAAACATAACCTTATGTCCGTCTTTGATGACCGAGGTAATAATTATTATTTAACAGCTTGAACCGCCTTGCGTGACTTTAGCCTCTTTATCGCCCCTCTAGTGGCGAATGTTAGAATAAAAACAGGGCTGTTCGTAACACAGCCACCCAGTGACCAATCAAAACAGGGCTGTTCGTAACACAGCCAGTCAGTGACCAATTATAACACGGCTGTTTGTAACACAGCCAGTCAGTGACCAATGAAAACAGGGCTGCCCCCCCCTTAGTATCCATGGGGGAAGACCCTCTACATGCAGGGTTACACCAGCTATTCTTCAGCTAAAACATGAATTATTTAATTTGCACTCTCCCTCTTTCTCTCTCTCGCTCTCTCTCTGTCTCTCTTTTTGTCTCTCTCTTTTTGTCTCTCTCTCTCTCTCTCTCTCTCTCTCTCTCTCTCTCTCTCTCTCTCTCTCTCTCTCTCTCTCTCTCTCTCTCTCTCTCTCTCTCTCTCTCTCTCTCTCTCTCTCTCTCTTCTCTCTCTCTCTCTCTCTCTCTCTCTCTTTCTTTCCCTCTCTTTCCTCTTTCTCCATTCTTCATTGGTGCCTCACTTTGCCAGATTATCCCAGCGGCATGAATGACGGAATGCAGGGAAGGAAAGTGAGCCTCATCTACTGTATGCTTCTCGTTTAGGATGACATGGTGAAATATTGAAAGGGCTCTTTCACCCCACATGCGCACAAATGCAGGGCAGGCATTTCTTATTCATGGTTATGTTTGTGACGCACGACGGCATGTAGCTAACTAAACATTCAGCGGCTTCCACCGTTCAAATAGAAAATGGAGCGAAACATAAGCCTGGTAATTATTAATTGATACCCCTGGGATTTTCTGTTTTAGTTTTTTTTAAATATATTTTCACATGGACTGGTTGTGTTTTGTTACTTCACTTTGCAGGCCTACTGTTTGGATTCTATGGACACAGCAACCCCCCCCCCCTCCCCCCCCCCCCCCTGTTCAGCATATAGGGTTCGGGTTAGGGTTACAATTAGTGTTAGGGTTAGGGTTTCAATTAGTGTTAGGGTTAAGGTTAGGGTTAGGGTTTGCGTTAGGGTTTGGGTTTGGGAGTGAATTAGGGTTAGGGTTAGGGTTCTGTTTAGGGTTACAATTAGTGTTAGAATTAGAGTTAGGGTTAGAATTTGAGTTAGGGTTTGGGTTGGGGTTTGGGTTAGAGTTAGGGTTAGGGTAAGAGTAAGGGTTTGGGTTAGGGTTAGGGTTAGGGTTCCAATTAGTGTTAGGGTTAGGGTTAGAGTTTGGTTTAGGGTTTCAATGAGTGTTAGGGTTAGTGTTAGGGTTTGGGTTAGGGTTAGGGTTTCAATGAGTGTTAGGGTTAGTGTTAGGGTTTGGGTTAGGGTTTCAATGAGTTAGGGTTAGGGTTAGGGTTAGGGTTACAATTAATGTTAGAATTAGAGTTAGGGTTTGGGTAAGGGTAAGGGTTAGGGTTAGGGTTAGGGTTAGAATTAGGGTTAGAATAAGTATTAGGTTAGGAGTTTGTATTACTAACTATTTAATCTTAATATTACTTACTGTTAAAGCTTACTATTACTAACTATAAAACCTTACTATTACTAATTATTAAACCTTACTATTACTAATTATTAAACCTTACTATTACTAACTATTAAACCTTACAATTACTAACTATTAAACCTTATTATTGTATTAAACCTTACTAGTACTAACTATTAAACCTTACTATTCTATAAAACCT
The DNA here is from genome assembly GCA_027704905.1 of Muraenolepis orangiensis. Taxonomy (NCBI): domain Eukaryota; kingdom Metazoa; phylum Chordata; class Actinopteri; order Gadiformes; family Muraenolepididae; genus Muraenolepis; species Muraenolepis orangiensis. The sequence continues at coordinate 127,810 of JANIIK010001672.1, forward strand.
TACTTTAACTATTAAACTTTATTATTACTATATATTTAACCTTCCTATTCTATAAAACCTTACTATTGCTAACTATTAAACCTTACTAGAACTAACAATTAAACCTTACTTTAACTATTAAACCTTACTATTACGATATATTTAACCTTACAATTCTATAAAACATTATTATTCTATAAAACCCTACTATTACTAACTATAAAACCTTACTATAGCTAACTATTATCGACCGGAAGGTTGCTGGTTCGATCCCTGGCTCTTCCTAGCAAAACCTACCGAGGTGTCCTTGAGCGAGACACCCTCTCAACCCTAACTGCTCCTGAGGGGCTGACTCCAGCGTGGGTGGATGGATGACTGTGTGTATGAATGGGTGAATGTGGAGGCATGACTTGTAAAGCCCCTTGGATAAAAGCGCTATATAAAAGCAGGCCATTACCATAACCATCACTATTAAACCTTATTATTACTATAAAACCTTATTTCTCTATAAAAACCTTACCCATTACGACCTGTTAAACCTTCCATCTGAGTCAGTGCTCAGACAGCATCCAGCCAACGTTTATTTTGTATGGTCTTGGCATTTCAATTCTGTGTTTGTCCCTGATCCAGACTTCAGAAATGCAAGAGCAATATAATAACAATCTAATAAAATGCAACCTAATGACTTTACTTTTCTCTCTCTCTCTCTCTCTCTCTCTCTCTCTCTCTCTCTCTCTCTCCTCTCTCTCTCTCTCTCTCTCTCTCTCTCTCTCTCTCTCTCTCTCTCTCTCTCTCTCTCTCTCTCTCTCTCTCTCTCTCTCTATCTCTCTCACTGTCTCTCTTTCTGTGTCTCTGTCTCTCACCCTCTATCTCTCACTGTCTCTCTCTCTCTCTCTCTCTCTCTCTCTCTCTCTCTCTCTCTCTCTCTCTCTCTCTCTCTCTCTCTCTCTCTCTCTCTCTCTCTCTCTCTCTCTCTCTCTCTCTCTCTCTCGCTCTCTCTCTCATACTACCCCCATTCCAGACAGTAACTTCGTCCTGGGCAACGCTCAGGTCCAGTCCCTGTTCCCCATCGTCTACTGCTCCGACGGCTTCTGCGAGCTGACGGGCTTCGCCCGCGGCGAGCTGATGCAGAAGAGCTGCGCCTGTCACTTCCTATACGGCGCAGACACCGGCCAGCGGCTGGCGGCCCAGATGCAGCAGGCCCTGGACGACCGGCGGGAGTTCAAGACCGAGATCGTCCTGTACAAGAAGGGAGGTGAGAGACGCCGGGGCCTCCTTACCTTTGTTCTTGTTCTCCTTGCGGTTGTGTGGGACGTCCCGCCGTCATCATCGTCATCATCGCCGTCATCGTCATCTTCGTCACCGTCATCATCATCATCATCATCGCCATCATCATCATCATCGTCACCATCGTCATCATCGTACCGATGGATCGTACCGATCCATGGATTGATGAAAGCCGTTTGATGTGAAGTAAGAACGAAGAACGTTTGTTAAGAGATTCACAGAAAAGTCTGCACAGAATGGACAGTGGCTTGACTTCCCTACCGGACGGATACCGGCCAGCACAAATGATATTCTCATTTAAATATTTGTATATTGTGTATATTATATGTATATCGTCATCACCATCCCTGGAGGGTTCCTTGTGAAGGTTTCTTCCTCCATCATTAAGTGAGTTGTTTCTTGCCCTTAGGGGGGCGGGGCTAAGGGTTAGGGGGGGGGGGGGGGTGGGTTGTAAACATGTGACCTTTGAAGCCCTTTTGAGACTGGAACTGTGATTAAGGGGCTGTATAAATAAAGTTGACTTGAATTGACTCGACTTCCAACCGGATTCCGCAAGAGTGAAAAGAGAGAGCGAGGGAAGCGTCAAGATAGATAGATATATGCTTTTTTAATAATTTTTTTTTGTGTGAGGAAAAGCGTATGCAGGCCAGTGCATTGCTTGTTTGAAAACGTGACGGCTTGTGAGTCAAATGAGAACTCTGTGATCTGTTTTCTAGTGAATAGCCGATCGTTCGTTATGAAACGCAAGCGGGAAAACCAAGAACGGTCTCAGGCTCAAGGTTAGCTTGGGTGGGTTTGTTGCTAGTTGCTGGTTGTTTGTGGGGTTAGGTCATGACATCGTTGATCAATTTATTAGTTCAGGCTCACTTTAGGTCAAAGGTTGGCGCCGTGTGGGGCAATTGGTCAGTTTAGACTATTGATTATC
>JANIIK010001672.1:142500-155000 GCA_027704905.1 Muraenolepis orangiensis
ACTTCATGTCCCCGCTGGCCGGCTCCCCGCTGGGCGGCTCCCACGCGGCCCCCGGCCCGGACGGTCACAACCACAGCCAGTGGAACGTCTCCGGCGTGGCCCCGCCCCCTCCCCTGCAGGGCCCCGCCCCCCGCTGGGAGCGGCTGGCCGGCGTCTCGCCCGGGGCGGGGGCGGCGGCGGCGGCGGCGGCGGCGGTGGCGGCGCTGGGCGGGGGCCCGTCGATGAGGAGCTCCTACGTCACGTCGCTCTACTTCGCCCTCAGCAGCCTCACCAGCGTGGGCTTCGGTAACGTCTCAGCCAACACCGACTCGGAGAAGATCTTCTCCATCTGCACCATGCTGATCGGAGGTGAGGAGGGAGGCGGCGGTGGTGGGGGTGGGGGGTGAGGTGAGGGTGAAGTGGTGGTGGTGGGGTGGTGGTGGGCGGTGGTGGCGGCGATGGTGGTGGTGGGTGTGTGAGGTGAGGGTGAGGTGGTGGTGGTGGGTGTGGTGGTGTGTGCGGGGGGGGGGGAGGGGATGAGGGTGAGGTGCAGGTGGTGGTGGTGGGTGTGATGATGGGTGAGGTGTGGAGGGGGGGTGAGGGTGAGGTGGTGGCGGTGGTAGGTGTGATGATGGGTGAGGTGTGGTGGGGGGTGAGGGTGATGGTGTGTGGAGGGGGGGTGAGGGTGAGGTGGTGGGGTGGTAGGTGTGATGATGGGTGAGGTGTGGTGGGGGGGGGGGTGAGGGGTGGGGTGGTGGTGGTGGTGGTGGGTGGTGGTGGGGGGTGGGGGTGGTGGGGGGGTGGTGGGGTGGGTGGTGGGGTGGAGGTGGGGTGGGTGGTGTGGTGGGGGTGGGGTGGTGGTGGTGGGGGGGGGGGTGAGGGGTGGGGTGGGGTGGGTGGTGGTGGTGGGTGTGGTGGGGGTGAGGGTGAGGTGGTGGAGGGGGGGTGAGGGTGAGGTGGTGGCGGTGGTAGGTGTGATGATGGGTGAGGTGTGGTGGGGGGTGAGGGTGATGGTGTGTGGAGGGGGGGTGAGGGTGAGGTGGGTGGGGTGGTAGGTGTGATGATGGGTGAGGTGTGGTGGGGGGTGAGGGTGATGGTGTGTGGAGGGGGGGTGAGGGTGAGGTGGTGGTGGGGTGGTGGTGGTGTGGGTGAGGTGTGGTGGGGGGTGGGGTGGTGGTGGGGGGGGGTGGGGTGAGGTGGTGGGGTGGTGGGTGTGTGGGTGAGGGTGAGGTGGTGGTGGGGGGTGGGGTGGGTGGTGGGGGGGGGTGGGGGTGGGTGGGGTGGGGGGTGGGGTGGTGGTGGGGGGGGTGAGGGTGGGTGGTGGGGTGGTGGTGGTGATGGGTGGGTGTGGTGGGGGGTGAGGGTGATGGTGTGTGGAGGGGGGGTGAGGGTGAGGTGGGGTGGGGTGGTAGGTGTGATGATGGGTGAGGTGTGGTGGGGGGTGAGGGTGATGGTGTGTGGAGGGGGGGTGGGGTGAGGTGGTGGGTGGAGGTGGTGGGTGAGGGTGTGGTGGTGGGGGGGGTGGGGTGAGGTGGTGGGGGGTGGTGGTGATGGGTGGGTGGGTGGGGGGTGAGGGTGATGGTGTGTGGAGGGGGGGTGAGGGTGAGGTGGTGGTGGTGGTGGAGGTGTGGTGATGGGTGAGGTGTGGTGGGGGGTGAGGGTGATGGTGTGTGGAGGGGGGTGAGGGTGATGGTGTGTGGAGGGGGGGTGAGGGGTGGGTGGTGGGGGTGGTGGTGGTGATGGGTGGGTGGTGGTGGGGGGTGGGGTGATGGTGTGTGGAGGGGGGGTGGGGTGAGGTGGTGGGGTGGTGGTGGTGGGGTGAGGTGGTGGTGGGGGGTGAGGGTGATGGTGGTGGGGGGGGGTGGGGTGAGGTGGTGGGGTGGTGGTGAGGGTGGGTGGTGGTGGGGGGTGAGGGTGATGGTGTGTGGAGGGGGGGTGAGGGTGAGGTGGTGGGGGGTGGTGGGGTGATGGTGGTGGTGGGGGGTGGGGTGTGGTGTGGGGGGGGTGAGGGTGAGGTGGTGGTGGGGGGTGGGGTGATGGTGTGTGGAGGGGGGGTGAGGGTGAGGTGGTGGTGGGGGGTGAGGGTGTGGTGTGTGGAGGGGGGGTGAGGGTGGGTGGTGGTGGGGGGTGAGGGTGATGGTGTGTGGGGGGGGGGTGAGGGTGAGGTGGTGGTGGGGGGTGGGGTGATGGTGTGTGGAGGGGGGTGAGGGTGGGTGGTGGTGGGGTGGGTGGTGGGGTGGGGTGGTGGGGGGGGGGTGAGGTGGGTGGGGGGGGGTGGGGGTGGGTGTGTGGGGGGGGTGGGGTGGGTGGTGGAGGGGGGGTGAGGGTGGTGGTGTGTGGGGGGGGGGTGGGGTGGGTGGTGGGGGGGGGTGAGGGTGTGGTGGGTGGGGGGGGGTGGGGTGTGGTGGTGGGGGGGGGTGAGGGTGGGTGGTGGGGGGGGGTGGGGTGGTGGTGGTGGGGGGGGTGGGGGGGTGGGGTGGTGGTGGTGGTGGGGGGGTGGGGGGTGGGGTGGTGGTGGTGGGGGGTGGGGTGAGGGTGTGGTGGTGGAGGGGGGGTGAGGGTGGTGGTGTGGGGTGGGGGTGGGGTGGGTGGTGGGTGGGGGTGGGGTGTGGTGGTGGGGGGGGTGAGGGTGGTGGTGGTGGGGGGGGGTGGGGGTGGGGTGGTGGGGGGGGGGTGGGGTGGGGTGGTGGGTGGTGGGGGGTGGGTGGGGGTGGTGGTGGGGTGGGGTGGTGGGGGGGGTGGGGTGGTGGTGGTGGGGGGGGGTGGGGTGGGTGGTGGGGTGGGGGTGGGGTGGGGTGGGGTGGTGGGGGTGGGGTGGTGGGTGGGGGTGGGGTGTGGTGGGGGGGGGGTGGGGTGGTGGTGTGTGGGGGGGGGTGGGGTGAGGTGGTGGTGGGGGGGTGAGGGTGGTGGTGGTGGGGGGGGGTGGGGTGGTGGTGGTGGTGGGGTGGGGGTGGGGTGGGGTGTGGTGGGGGGGGGTGAGGGGTGGTGGTGGTGGGGGGGTGGGGTGGGGTGGTGGGGGGTGGGGTGGGTGGGGGTGGTGGTGGTGGTGGGGTGAGGTGGTGGTGGGGGGTGGGGGTGTGGTGGGTGGGGGTGGGGTGGGTGGTGGGTGGGGGGTGGGGGGTGGGGTGGTGGGGTGGGGGTGGGGGTGGGTGGTGGTGGGGGGGGTGGGGGTGGTGGTGGGGGGGGGGTGGGGTGGGGTGTGGGGGGGGTGGGGGGTGGGTGTGGGGGGGGGTGGGGTGGTGGGTGGTGGGGGGGGGTGGGGTGGTGGGTGTGGGGGGGGGTGGGGTGGGGTGGTGGTGGTGGGGGTGGGGGTGGGTGGGTGGGGGGTGGGGTGGGGGTGGGGGGTGGGTGGGGGTGGGGTGGGTGGTGGGGGGTGGGGTGGGGTGGTGGGGGGGGGTGGGGGTGGTGGTGGGTGGGGGGGGGTGGGGGTGGGGGTGGGGGGGGGTGGGGTGGGTGGTGGGGGGGGGTGGGGTGGGGTGGTGGGGGGGGGTGGGGGTGGGGTGTGGGGGGGGGTGGGGTGTGGTGTGTGGGGGGGGGTGAGGGTGTGGGTGTGGGGGGGGGGTGGGGTGAGGTGGTGGTGGGGGGGGGGTGGGGGGTGGGGTGTGGTGGGGGGTGGGGGTGGGTGGGTGGGGGGTGGGGTGGGGTGTGGGGGGGGGTGGGGTGTGGGGTGGTGGGGGGGGGTGGGGGTGGGGTGTGGTGGGGGGTGGGGTGAGGTGGTGGGGGGGGGTGGGGTGGGGTGTGGGGGGGGGTGGGGTGGGGTGTGTGGGGGGGGGTGGGGTGGGTGTGGTGGGGGGGGGTGGGGTGGGTGGTGGGGGGGGGGTGGGGGTGGGGTGGGTGGGGGGTGGGGTGGTGGGGTGGGTGGGTGGGGGGTGGGGTGGGGTGGTGGGGGGGTGGGGGGTGGGTGTGGGGGGGGGGTGGGGTGGGGTGGGGTGGTGGGGGGGGGTGGGGTGGGTGGTGGGGGGGGGTGGGGTGTGGTGTGTGGAGGGGGGGTGAGGGTGAGGGTGATGGTGTGTGGAGGGGGGGTGAGGGTGAGGGTGATGGTGTGTGGAGGGGGGGTGAGGGTGAGGGTGATGGTGTGTGGAGGGGGGTGAGGGTGAGGGTGGGTGTGGAGGGGGGGTGAGGGTGAGGTGTGTGGAGGGGGGTGAGGGTGAGGTGGTGGAGGGGGGGTGAGGGTGATGGTGTGTGGAGGGGGGGTGAGGGTGAGGGTGATGGTGTGTGGAGGGGGGGTGAGGGTGAGGGTGATGGTGTGTGGAGGGGGGGTGAGGGTGAGGGTGAGGTGGTGGGGGGGGGTGAGGGTGAGGTGTGGAGGGGGGTGGGGTGAGGTGGTGGAGGGGGGGTGAGGGTGAGGTGGTGGTGGTGGTGGTGGTGTGTGATGGGTGAGGTGTGGAGGGGGGGTGAGGGTGAGGTGTGGTGGGGGTGAGGGTGGGTGTGTGGAGGGGGGGTGGGGTGAGGGTGGAGGGGGGGTGGGGGTGAGGGTGAGGTGTGCCAGCTGATTGGCCCCAAAGTCCAACTCCGGTTGACAAAGTCATTACGCTCGTAATGAGAGTTCATTCCACCCCCCCCCCCCCCCCCTGTGGAGAGCTCTACGGAGAGACACAGTGATTTGAATTACAATTACAGGCCTTTTTGAGGTTTTAAAACACTTAAGAGTCTGCTGCTCTCAGAAGATAGTCAGCAAGACGCATCCCCAGGGTGATGGAACTCTGAGAGTGGGAGAACTAATTGTGGGCTGCTTCTTAATCCTCCCCTCTTCACGCACGCATCCTGAAAAGTCAACATTTCAAAGCGATTCCAACTTTGCAGTCAATTCTATTACCGTTTTTCACACTGCATACGGTATGGACTCCCGTATTAGTTAATACGGGTGTGTCGATACCGTATTAGTTAGTGCGCATCGAATACACTTCATGTTCACACTCTCTTCTAATTCGCGATTCGCTGTGCACTCGATACCAGGTTTTCTGTTCACACACACGATAGATAAGCGAATGCGCATTCAATTAGGAGACTGGTAAGTTTGTGTGAATCATAAGCATTAAAGATTCTGTTCACACACACACACACACACACGGGAAGAGAAACCCGTAGTAGTTTTATTGCTTTGCACCCAAATTAGTTACTTAATCTGGATCTAAACCACCTACCCTAAGGTGGATTAGATAATGACCACTAGTTGGGTAGCGAATGCGCATTACTTGCCAGTGTGAAAGAAAAAGCTGTGAATACCGTATTTTAGCCCAGTGTGAAAACTTTTATTACGTTACACTTTATTCTGTTACACTCTCTCTCTCTCTCTCTCTCTCTCTCTCTCTCTCTCTCTCTCTCTCTCTCTCTCTCTCTCTCTCTCTCTCTCTCTCTCTCTCTCTCTCTGCCTCTCTCCCTCTCTCCCTCTCTCTCTCTCTCTCTCTCTCTCTCTCTCTCTCTCTCTCTCTCTCTCTCTCCCTCCCTCTCTCTCTCTCTCTCTCTCTCTCTCTCCTCTCCCTCTCTCTCTCTCTCTCTCTGCCTCTCTCTCTCCCTCCCTCTCTCTCTCTCTCTCCTCTCTCTCTCTCTCTCTCTCTCTCTCTCTCTCTCTCTCTCTCTCTCTCTCTCTCTCTCTCTCTCTCTCTCTCTCTCTCTCTCTCTCTCTCTCCCTCTCTCTCTCTCTCTGCCCACCACACACCACACACACACACACACACACACACACACACACACACACACACACACACACACACACAGCTCTGATGCACGCCGTGGTCTTCGGCAACGTGACGGCGATCATCCAGAGGATGTACTCGCGCCGCTCGCTGTACCACACGCGCACCAAGGACCTGAAGGACTTCATCCGGGTTCACCGGCTGCCCACTGCCCTGGAGCAGCGCATGATGGAGTGCTTCCAGACCACCTGGTCCGTCAACAACGGCATCGACGTCAGCCAGGTAGTGTAGACAGGGAGCCCGGTAGTCTAGGCAGGGAGTTAGGTAGTCTAGACAGGTAGCTAGGGAGTCTAGAGAGGAAGCAAGGTAGTCTAGACAGGGAGCCCGGTAGTCTACACAGGGAGTTAGGTAGTCTAGACAGGGAGTTAGGTAGTATAGACAGGGTAACTCCCTGTCTAGACTACCTAACTCCCTGGTCGTCTAGACAGGGAGTTGGGTAGTCTAGACAGGCAGCTAGGTAGTCTAGACAGGAGTGAGTAGTCTAGGCAGGAGCTAGTCGTCTAGACAGGGAGTTAGGTAGTTTAGACAGTAAGCCCGGTAGTCTAGACAGGGAGTTAGGTCGTCTAGACAGGGAGCCAGGTAGTCTAGACAGGAAGCCCGGTAGTCTAGACAGGGAGCTAGGTAGTCTAGACAGGGAGCTATGTAGTCTAGACAGGGAGCTAGGTAGTCTAGACAATAGCCTTGTAGTCAACACATGGAGCTAGGTAGTCTAGATAGGGAGCTAGGTAGTCTAGACAGGGAGCCAGGTAGTCTAGACAGGGAGCTTGGTAGTCTAGACAGGGAGCTAGGTATTCCAGACAGGAAGCCTGTTAGTCGAGACAGGAAGCAAGGTAGTCTAGGCGGGAAGCTAGGTAGTCTAGACAGGAAGCGGGGGTAGTCTAGACAGGAAGCCTGGTAGTCTAGACAGGGAGCAATGTAGTCTAGACAGGAAGCAAGATTGTCTAGACAGGACGCCAGGGTAGTCTAGACAGGAAGCCGGGTTGTCAGACAGGAGGCAGACGTTTAAAAGTCAACTTTAGCACAGACTTAAAGCTGACTTTAATTGAAAGTCCACTTAAAGTCTGTGTCAAAGGTATAAGGTAAGAAGAACCCTATAGCTACAAATTAATCATCCCTGTATATAAATATATTGAAAACAGCTGTCTGTCTGTCGCTCTGTCTCTCTACCTGTCTCTCTCTCTCTCTCTGACTGTCTGTCTCTCTGTCTCTCTACCTGTCTGTCTGTCTCTCTGTATGTATGTCTGTCTCTTTCTCTGTCCTTCCTCTCTGACTGTCTGTCTCTCTGTCTCTTTCTCTGTCCTTCTCTCTGTCTGTCTGTCTGTCTGTCTGTCTGTCTGTCTGTCTGTCTGTCTGTCTGTCTGTCTGTCTGTCTGTCTGTCTGTCTGCCTGCCTGTCTGTCTCTCTGCATGTCTGTCTCTCTCTCTCTCTCTGACTGTCTGTCTCTCTGTCCTTCTCTCTGTCTGTCTGTCTGTCTGTCTGTCTGTCTCTCTGCATGTCTGCCTGCCTGTCTGTCTCTCTGCATGTCTGCCTGCCTGTCTGCCTGTCCAGCTGCTGAAGGACTTCCCTGACGAGCTGCGTGCCGACATCGCCATGTACCTGAACAAGGAGCTGCTGCAGCTGCCGCTGTTTGAGTCTGCCAGCAGGGGGTGCCTGCGCTCGCTCTCCCTCATCATCAAGACGTCCTTCTGCGCCCCCGGGGAGTTCCTGATCCGTCAGGGGGACGCACTGCAGGCCATCTACTTCGTCTGCTCCGGCTCCATGGAGGTCCTGAAGGACAACACGGTGCTGGCCATCCTGGGTAGGGACGAGTAGGAGGAGGAGGAGGAGGAGGAGGAGGAGGAGGAGGAGGGGGAGGAGGAGGGGGAGGAAGGGGAGGAGGAGGAGGAGGAGGGGGAGGAGGAGGAGGGAGGAGGGGGAGGAGGAGGAGGAGGAGGAGGGAAAAGGTCACACTGTTGACGGGGACATGTTCAAATAGCCCGATCTGATGGAGCTCAACATGATCCACCGACACCAGTAGTGGGTACCCTCCCTGTAGAGTAGTCCTGCTCTAGGCCTGCTGTATGTGCACGTTACCTCACTGCCACACAACAACACACTGCCTCCACCTCCTCTGTTGTCTGTAGCCTGTAGTGATGAAGCAGGTGCTTTCATTATGGATGAGGCGTCGGTTATGAATACACTCCTGAAGCCTGTCGAGACAGGGGGAGCGCGCGCACACACACACACACAGACACACACACAGACACACACAAGCGCACGCAGACACACATGCACACACACACACACACATGCACACACATGCACACACACACGGTTCGTTGCCAATTGTTCTCACCTTGTTATCGACAACAAATGATTGATGTGTGTGTGTGTGTGTGTGTGTGTGTGTGTGTGTGTGTGAGTGTGTGTGTGTGTGTGTGTGTGTGTGTGTGTGTGTGTGTGTGTGTGTGTGTGTGTGCTGCTTTTCTATTCTGTTTAATCCTTAAGAGCTGTGTTTGTGGTAACCTTTTTGTCCTGTCCACATGAAAGCCTTTATTATATAAAGATTATATATAGAATATATATAGAATATATATACAGTATATACATAATATATATACAGTATATATATACAGTAAATATATGATATCATGCATATATTATTTAGCGTTTATCCAAGTGATTTCCTTCTATGTTGGATGTTTTCCGGTAGTATAAATTGATATACTGATACTGATGATAAAATGTTTAATTCTTCATTTGAATATTTGATTAAGTCTATACATTTCAAAAACAAAAACAAGCGAATTTTTCGCTTGTGTGTCTTCCTACGGCATGGTGGTGGCGCGGCAGGCCGAGGCGACCTGATCGGCTCAGACTTCCTGACCCAGGACCAGGTCATCAAGACCAACGCCTGTGTGAAGGCGCTGACCTACTGCGACCTGCAGTACGTCAGCCTCCTGGGTCTCCGCGAGGTCCTCTGCCTCTACCCGGACTACGCGCAGAAGTTCATTGCCGAGATCCAGCACGACCTGACCTACAACCTGCGGGACGGACCCCACGTGGAGGTGAACACCAAGCGCCTCAAACACGCACGACAGCAAACCACCCGATGATTCGTGCTTCCCCCCCTGTCCCGCAGACGGAAGATAGGGAAAACCCTAACCCCTAACCCTAAACCCAAACCCTAACCCTCTAACCCTAACCCTAACCCTAACCCTAACCCTAACCCTAACCCTAACCCTAACCCCTAGCCCTAACATAACCCTAATCCCTAACCCTTGACCCTAACCCTCTAACCCTAACCCTAACCCTAACCCAAACCCAAACCCTAACCCTCTAACCCTAACCCTCTAACCCTCTAACCCTAAACCCTCTAACCCTCTAACCCTCTAACCCTCTAACCCTAACCCTCTAACCCTCTAACCCTAACCCTCTTACCCTAACCTTTGACCTGACCTACAACCTGCGGGACGGACCCCACGCGGAGGTGAACACAAGCGCCTCAAACAAGCAGACAGCAAGATGGAAGAGAGGGAAAAGAAAAACAATAAACCACTGTTTACACTGGAGGAAAACATGTCAAAGGAAGCACTGAGCGGATGGATGGTGGATTCCAATGGCGGCTTTACAGAAGCTGTTGAAAGTAATTCCGCAATATTTTCCACAGATCTGAGATATATACTTCTGGCGGTAGCTGTGTGTGTGTGTGTGTGGGGGGGGGGGGGGGTGGCTGGGCGTGGTTTGTGGGTACAATACAAATACGCAGTGCTTGAAGGTAATTTATCTTCCGTGTTTTTTTGCGATTTATAAAAGAAATTGGATTTTACCGATGCAAAGATTTAAGAAACGATACATCTCGACTCCAGGCAATCGTATGGTGAAGGTTGATGCCGGTGTACCGATTCAAATCGGTGAATCTTACCATCCTTACAGCAGAACATTCACACCATAGGAGAAGTAGAGCAAAGTGGATCATTGATCACTAGTTAATCGATCGCGGATGCCGTCGTGCTCTCGGACGGATAAAGTAAAAAAAAAGTTTTTAACAAAATATTCTTCGGCAGCCGTTATTAAATCTGGGCGGCCCGCCCAAATAAAGTCTATGTGTGGGAAACCCTGAATATGTAGCGTTGGTATGGCGATTGGCATCGTAGCATCTATATGGTGTTGATGTTTGCTCTATTGTTAGACCAACTTGTACTTGTGCTTTTACCTGAACTTATTGTACTTTAACCCTGAGCACCGGTTCAGTTCTTCTTAGGAATGAAACACACTTATGACTTCTGGTGACGAGTTGTTCTCTTGCCTTCCTTTGTTGAACGACCTTATTACATAACATTACATAACATTACATAACATTACATAACATTACAGTCATTTAGCAGACACTTTTATCCAAAGTGACTTTATCCAAGGCGACTTGTTTCAACAAAGGTTGGTAAGAGAACAACTCGCCACCAGAAGTCAAAAGTGCATTTCATTCCTAACAAGTCTCCAAGAACTGAGCCAGTGATTAGGTAAAAGTACAATAAGTTCAGGTAAAAGTACAATAAGTTCAGGTTAAAGTACAATAAGTTCAGGTCAGAAGTACAATACGTTCAGGTTAAAGTACAATAAGTTCAGGTTAAAGTACAATAAGTTCAGGTTAAAGTACAATAAGTTCAGGTTAAAGTACATCCACCAATCCACCAATTTTGGGCCTGGATAGAGAAGAGCCGTGACCGTGTTGATCGGCCACATGGGCCCCTATAAGCAATGGGGCAAGCAGATGGACGGGCGGGGATGTAGGGCTTGACCATTGCCTGGAGGTAGGAAGGAGCTGTTCCTTTCACTGCCCTGTAGGCTGTAGGCACCAGGGTCTTGAACTGGATGGAGCAGCACAGGGAGCCAGTGTAGAGACCGGAGGAGGGTAGATGTGTGTGGGAGAACTTGGGTCGGTTGAACACCAGACGAGCTGCAGCTTTCTGAATGAGCTCTATTGTAAGTCGCTTTGGACGAAAGCGTCTGCTAAATGACTGTAGTCTAATGCAATGCGTGCCAGCATCGTAGCGTTACTATGGCCTAGCATCGTAGCGTAGGGTGACCAAACGTCCTATTGTTCCCCAGACACGTCTTCTATTTGGGACCCCAAAAAAAAGACGGGATTCATTTTTTGCTTACTACAGTCGCATTGCTTTACATGACTTTGACATCTCTCCTGATGTCCCGCCTTCTCGCGCCATGCCGCCATTGGTCGGTCATGTCGGCTACAACTTAAGCCCTTCAGGCAAACATTGGTCAAACTGCATCTCAACTACTCCAAAGCTGGGACAGCAAAGGTCAACGTCAACACTATCAAATTGGAGCACACGCACACACACGCACACACGCACACACGCACACACACGCACACACACGCACACACACGCACACACACAGCAAGGTGCATGCGTGTAGACACACATCTATGGACATGCATTCACATACTTCCACACAGAACCGCAAAGACAGGATAATCTGCTGAATTTTAAAACTGTGATTATAATACACACACACATACACACATACACACGCACGCACGCACGCACGCACGCACGCACGCACACACACACACACACACACACACCACACACACACACACACACACACACACACACACACACATAGGAGGACACTCCTAATCTGCTTTGGAAATTGTTTGTAAATTGGATTTAATTTCCTGCCTGGGCTGTGGAAGGAGGCATGAAGGGACACGTAGAACACATCAGCACCAGAAGAGTCACCATTCCCTGCACTAGTGAACCTTGTGGTTTCCATGCACTAGTGAACCTTGTGGTTTCCATGCACTAGTGGACCTTGTGGTTTCCGTGCACCAGTGTGAACATGGTGGTTACCATGCACAAGTGTGAACCTTGTGTTTACCATGCACCAGTGTGAACCTTGTGCTTTCCATGCACAAGAGTGAACCTTGTGGTTTCCATGCACAAGAGTGAACCTTGTGGTTTCCATGCACGAGTGAACCTTGTGGTTTCCATGCACGGTGTGAACCTTGTGGTTTCCATGCACTACTGAATCTTGTGGTTACCATGCACTAGTGTGAACCGTGTGGTTTCCATGCACAAGTGGACCTTGTGGTTTCCATGCACAAATGTGAACCTTGTGGTTTCCATGCACTAGTGGACCTTGTGGTTTCCATGCACTAGTGAATCTTGGGGATTCCATGCACTAGTGATCCTTGTGGTTTCCATGCACTAGTGATCCTTGTGGTTTCCATGCACAAGTGCGAACCTTGTGGTTTCCATGCACGAGTGAACCTTGTGTTTTCCATGCACGAGTGTGAACCTTGTGGTTTCTATGCACTAGTGAAACTTGTGGTTTCCATGCACGAGTGTGAACATGGTGGTTTCCATGCACGAGTGTGAAACACCTTGTGGTTTCCATGCACTGGTGTGAACCTTGTGGTTTCCATGCACGAGTGATCCTTGTGTTTACCATGCACCAGTGTGAACCTTGTGCTTTCCATGCACAAGAGTGAACCTTGTGGTTTCCATGCACGAGTGCGAACCTTGTGGTTTCCATGCACGAGTGTGAACCTTGTGGTTTCCATGCACTAGTGAACCTTGTGGTTTCCATGCACGAGTGCAAACCTTGTGGTTTCCATGCACGAGTGTGAACCTTGTGGTTTCTATGCACTAGTGAAACTTGTGGTTTCCATGCACGAATGTGAACATGGTGGTTTCCATGCACAAGTGTGAACCTTGTGGTTTCCATGCACCAGTGATCCTTGTGTTTACCATGCACCAGTGTGAACCTTGTGCTTTCCATGCACAAGAGTGAACCTTGTGGTTTCCATGCACGAGTGAA
>JANIIK010001672.1:160000-162500 GCA_027704905.1 Muraenolepis orangiensis
ATATATTATATTAAATAATATATAAGTATAATATATATTATATTATATATATAATGTATATATAACATACAATATATATTATATCTATATATATATATCTATATATATATATTTACAGTATAGTATATATTGGCTATTGTCATTATTTACTGCAGCAAAGACAGTTACATATAAGATATGTATATATATACATTATATACTTATGTTATACTTATGTTATATATGTAGTACATATACACTACACATAATATATTATTAACAGTACCAAGCTGACCAAGCGGATATTTCAAAACTAAATGAACTACTGCTGGCTACCATACTCCCCAAAACAGGATAAGAATGGACTCTGTGGGTCGTGTTGTATTGTATTTATCATTATTATATTTAGCTGCAGTTGAAGCCTTGATGCCACATTCGAGGTGACAGCAAAAAAAACCTTCAGCCGACCTCCTTCGTAATGTGTAACGACTGGCACTGAAGCTCTTCTGCCCCCCAGTGGTTGAACATGGAATCACATCTATGCTGAGGAACCGTGAACCACACACACACACACACACACACACACACACACACACACACACACACACACACACACACACACACACACACACACACACACGCACACACGCACGCACGCACACGCACACGCACACACACTATGTAATGTGCTTTGAGTGCCTTGAAAAAAGCTCTTAAAAAATGACCGTATCTTTCACAGTAGAGTAGTAGATAATCTCTCTCTCTCTCTCCTCTCTCTCTCTCTCTCTCTCTCTCTCTCTCTCTCTCTCTCTCTCTCTCTCTCTCTCTCCAGGTGTATTGACGGGACAGAGGTGGAGAGCCGTGGGGGTTTGGTCCAAAGCTTCGACTTCAGTCCCAGTGTGACCCGGAGCTTCCCCCCCTGCGGCCCGTCCTCAGGTAACCCCCCCCACCCCCGAACCAAATATATATATACATATATATATATATGTATATATATATGAGTGTGTGCACACTCACCCAAACTGATGTCTTCAAAATGATGTGTTGCCTCCATGAATATGTGTTAAACTATGTTTGAGTATGTTTGAATATGTATTAAATATGGTTTGAATATATGTGTTGAATGTGTTTAAAAATGTATTGAATACGTTTAAATGTTTAATAATGCTTAAATATGTTGGAATATTTTGAATGTATAAAGATGTTTAATTAATGATGTGTTTATTATGCTTGTATATGTGTTGAATATATTTTTAAATATATTTGAATATGTTGGAATATGTTGGAATAGGTTTAAATATGTTGGAGTATGTTGAAATATGTTGGATTATATTGGAATAGGCGGGAATATGTTTAAATATGTTGGAATATGTATTGAATATGTTTAAATATGCTGGAATAGGTTGGAATATGTTGAAATATATTGGAATAGGCAGGAATATATTTAAATATGTTTAAATATGTTTATAGTTGAATATGTTTGATTATGTTGGAATAGTTGAATAGGTGGAATATGGTTGAATATGTTAATATGTTAAATGTTAATATGTTGAATAGGTGGAATACGTGTTGAATATGTTTAAATATTTAAATATGTTAGAATAGGTTGAAATATGTGTTGAATATGTTAAAATATGTTTGAATATGTTTACATATGTTAGAATAGGTTGGAATGTGTGTTAAATATGTTGGAATATGTTTAAATATTTGGTCCACACATCCACAGCCACGCTGGAGGAAGCACAGACCATGCAGTCCATCGCCAAGCTGAAGCACGAGGTCAGACTGCCCCCTCACTCCTAGAGATCACCGTCACCTTCTCCTCATCTTAATCATCCTCATCATCGCCATCATCCTCATCATCATCACCAGAAGTCGGTAGAACGTTAACATTTTCACAAACACCGTGGTGAGCGTGAGATTGACAGGAGAATAGTTGCAGCGGGAGCGGTATTGGGTGCACTTTGGCGCACCGTTGTAACCAGAAGAGAGCTGAGCCAGAAGGCAAAGCTCTCGATCTACCGATCAGTCTTGGTTCCTACCCTCACCTATGGCCATGAGCAATGGGTAATGACCGAAAGGACGAGATCGCGAATACAAGCGGCCAAAATGAGTTTCCTCAGGAGGGTGGCTGGTATCTCCCTGAGGGATAGGGTGAGAAGCTCAGTCACTCGTGAGAGACTCGGAGTAGAGCCGCTGCTCCTTCATGTAGAAAGGAGCCAGTTGAGGTGGTTCGGGCATCTAGTAAGGATGCTTCCTGGTCGCCTCCCGAGGGAGATTTTCCAGGCACATCCAACTGGGAAGAGACCACGGGGCAGACCGAGGTACAGGTGGGAAGAGACCACGGGGCAGACCGAGGTACAGGTGGGAAGAGACCACGGGGCAGACCGAGGTACAGGTGGGAAGAGACCACGGGGCAGACCGAGGTACAGGTGGGAGGACACCACGGGGCAGACCGAGGTACAGGTGGGAAGAGACCACGGGGCAGACCGAGGTACAGGTGGGAGGAGACCACGGGGCA
>JANIIK010001672.1:172500-187500 GCA_027704905.1 Muraenolepis orangiensis
TATGTATTATACTATGTACTGTAAATAACAGTATTGAATAACACTATGAATAACAACAGTATAACAAATGAAAAGTAAGATTTGATCAGTTAGGGGTGGCCCCAGGGTGCAACATGCACCCTCCCAACAATTTGATTGGCCGCCCTGGCTGCCACTCCAACAAAATCCAGGCAGTTGATTGGATGCAAAAAAATAAACAGGTCTAATCTAAGGTCTAGAAAGTCTAGGTAACAATTGTGTTTTAAACACACAATGCTACAATACATAAATGATATGATATATATAGGTATATATATATACGTATACTTCTGCACATATCTCATACCTACTCTATAAATTATTTTATACCTGTTTTTAGGAGCTGCTGCCTCCGCGACCCGATTTCGGATAAGCGGGAGAAGATGGATGGATGTTTTTAGTAGTATTCTTTTAGTAGACATTTTTTAAAACCTATTTTAACCACTGCACATTGTATATTACCTGCACTTCACTGCAACATTTGCACTCTGGTTAGATTATTCTTTTCGCTGTACTGTACTTATACTGCTGTGCAATGACAATACATTTGAATCTAATCTAATCTAATCTAATCTAATGATTCAATCTAACAGGACTTCACCACTAAATTAGTCTCCACCCCTAGGCAGCGATGTGTGTTTGTGTGTGTGTGTATCGTGTGTGTGTGTGTGTGTGCGTGTGTGTGTGTTGTGTGCGTTTCACTTCACTCACTCTGGAGGTCCAGGATGTTGGGGTCCAGGCCGTTCTCAAGTACGTTGTCTTCACCGCCGCCGTCCCCGTCCTGAACCTCGCCCCCGTTCCTCTGCCTCTGGTCCAACTGAGACTTCAGACACCTCACCTGTTAGAGACACACACACACACACACATTAACATAGATCAGACACACACACACAGACACACACACACACACACACACACACAGACAGACACACACACACACATTAACATAGATCAGACACACACACACAGACACACACACACACACACACACACACACAGACAGACATACAGACACACACACACACACACACACACAGACACGCACACACACACACAGACACGCACACACACACACACATTAACATAGATCAGACACACACACACACACACACACACACACAGACACACACACACACCTTATCCTGTAGACACTCCCTCTCATCGATAAGCTTCTTCAGTCGCAGCTCTGAAGAGCAGAAGAGCAGAAGAACTCGTCAGGTGACATTGCTACAGTTTAAACGATGACACATTGCAGTACGGAAGAACAGAAACACACCATGCACAATTAGAACATTCTGCAATTGGTATTGAAAAAAAATGAATCAAAGAAAGTATTGATTGAGCACATTCCTCACTGGAAATTATGACCCATGCAAGAGTATATTGCCAAAAATCCTGAGATTTTGATTGATTGATTCTGATTAGAATGAGAGACTGGAAGACCTACCAGGTTCAGCTGGACATTTCTGGCTTTTAACCAGAAACTTCATTTCACTTTATAACCCAAGACATATTTTTGGCTGACCGATTCCTTCAAGTAGGTCCAGACAGCAATCTTAGACAATATTTACTGTATCATATTTTAATTTGTCATCAGTGCATTAAATAACACTAAGTACAGACTAGAGGCACTAACATTTCAAAATGTTTTGTTATTGACAATAAATCACAAAAAACACAACTACAAGTTACACGAATATTATGATAATGGCGACAATCGTTAGAATCATAAACACTCACACATCAAAGTAGTGATTGATGGACAGTTTTGATTCATAGTTTGCAAAACACACAATGCAATCCTTATATGCTCATTGTTATCTAGGACATGCTACAGCTATTTTGATTTCCTCTGCCGTGATTTACCCTGTGATGTTCAACACACCCTGGCATCCGAGAGGTTTGCCTTTCCTGAACTACGACCTCGGCTATCGGCTGTGAAACGGTTAGCTCCAGCTGTGCTGCTGCTGATTGGTCTTTGTCTGCCACCTCTTTCCCAGCTAACAAGTTAGCCTCCTCACAACTATCCATGAATCCAAAGGGATCCTCTTCCAGATGCCCGTTATTTAGCTTTGATCGGTTTGTGACTATCCCCGCTGCCCTTTGGCACTCTTTCAAGTGTTTTTCGCAAAGGGGACGGTTAATCATTGCCAATTCCGGAATGACCATTTCCTGAATTTCATAGACGAGCATTTCAATACCACTCTTGGCCCGTTGTGAACTTCGGCCTGTTACGTGTTTGGAGGTGACCTTTTGGAATCCATGCCGTTTGGTTCCCTGACATTCGGACGAAGCTTTAGTCTTTAACTCCCTCTGGTGTTTCCGATTCCCGTGGTCTTCAGCCCCCAGAAGCTGAAGCTCCAAACTTGGTGGTGTGTCAATCAACGGTTTTCTGGCAAGTTCTCGCTTGCCGTTTCTGGTATCCCTCAAAGTCTTCTGCCAAACTCCCCCGTGGAACAATAATTCCCTGTTGTCACAGGGGTATTTGTTCTTTGTGGAGTGAATCCCCCTTGGCACATACGAAGGGGCTCCATAGCATCTATGTTCCATAGTATCTGTGATTGGTGATCCCTGCTGGGACCTGGCCCTATCAGGTAAGCCCTTTGCTGCCAGTATGTCGGCTGTCATTTGCCAGCCGTCTAGGGTATGACTTACATCACACAAGGGTCCCTTCACGTCAAACAAAGGACCACGATCGACCGGGGCCTTCCACACATTCTCCCCACCATTCACCTTCTGTACCTCCTCTATATTCGATAGAAGCTGCTGGAATAACACTGGTTGCCGAGAAAAGACTTTGGAGCTCTCTGCAGCCGTCTGGTCATTTTTCATGAATCCTTTCATCGTACCCTGAACAGTCTCTTCCAGGGCGGCATCGCTCCGCAACTCCATAGGGGAGGAAAACGAGACCACGGGCTTCAAAGGTACTCCCTCACAAACATCCAGTTCATGAATTATGGGTTCATCCAAGGCATTCCTCTCTCCACTATTCGTATAAAATGTGTCTGTAAAAAATTCTAAATCACTCGATTTGTAATGCAGAAGATTTCCAGTACGAATTTCGTCATCATTTCTTGTTTCTTGTTTGTCCTTGTGCCTGGCATTTTCTTGTGATCCTCCTGACCTGTCGTTCGTTTCACTGTCGTCACTGCAAACAACATTCTCTTGATGTTTAAAACTCTGGTCCAAAATGGCCGCACTGTCCAGCACATGCTCCTGTTTACGAGTCAAATGTATAGTTGCGACTGCGACCCAATTCTTTTGTTTCTGTAAATGTGTTTTACTAGAAGACCCGTTCGACGCAATCGCTTTGCTGTGGAGGCCGATGGTCTTCAAGGACCGAGGTGTAACAAGCCCCGTGTTACGGGTCTTCACTGGATGCTCATTGATTTTCTCATCATGTAACAGATCCATTCGCTTGGAGTTTGACGCCATGTGCAAATCGGTTCCCCCGAAACTGAATTCAGTGGCATTTAGTTTTGAGTGTCTCTCGGGCCCAAGTGCCTCCTCTTTCGCCCCCATGACCAAATCATTGCAGGTGAACTTTGTATAATTGTCCTTGTGATGCTGTACGTCGGAGTGCGTGTCCGTGTCAGTTTGGATCGTGTACTTTTCACCTCCCTCTGTCGGAGGGTTAAGAGCCGGTTCATTTTTGATTGGCTGCTTTTCTCTTTTCCCTTCAGTTCTGATTTGATGTCCGGCTCCTGATCTGTCATCTCCTACAGGGTCCTTCTTCTCTCTTCTGCTCGGATGGTTTTCCATCCCTATCTTTCGTCTGGTGTCTATACCGGTGTACTCCGTGACCAGGGAGCTGGGAAGTGACTGGGAAGGGTTATTAACTTTAGGGGACATATTTTCCGTAATGTTTTCCTTCAGAAAGGCACTATTGCCTTCTGGTGTTCTGCCCGAGGTGAAACACGTCTGCTGCTCTCGTAGATTGCCTGCAAGACCGTTTTGAGAAGAAGAAAATAGGAGGAGCAAGCAGAGTTGTGTCAGTTCAGAGTCAGACCAGATCAGAGTCTAACCATAACCCTGACCCATTGTAGTGCTGTAAGGGTTGTTCTGATTGGCTGGATGATAGATTAGGAAAACACTGATCACAGGGGAATTAGAGAGAAATAGACAGAATGAAAGATGCTGAGAAATAGACAGAAAGTTGGAAACACAAATTCATTTTGAAATACAATTTCATTCATTTGAAGTCAATTCAAAAACACAGTCAACCTGTCAAGATTGACGATTAAATTAATTGGAATGATTATTTCATCAAGAAAGTGATTATATAACCAATTGTAATTACAGTGTCAACAGCATAGCACAGGTTCACGTATATATTACTAAGCACACTACTCTCAAAGCATATTTGTTGCAAAACCAACTCTTAAGGGCCAATAATTGTTCATAATGATGACTATAAAACAATACTTGTCTAAGAGTAGGTAGTATGCCAACTCATAACTAAAACAAGTTTCAAGATTCAAGAATTGTATTTGCCATTTGCCCAATGGAGCACAATGGAACACCTACTCCCCATTCCCTCCCGCAGTCTGACCTTCTAGAACACAACACAACAACAACATGAAAAAACAAAACAATAAAGTGATCGATGGAGGAAACATCTGCACTTACCAAGCATGCTCTCCCCCCCCGCAGGAAGCTCCTGTGCCAACCGGTCTGCATCATCGATCCCGTCAGTCTCCGCCTGGCCTGCGTCCCCATTGGTGGTTATCTCCGGTGACAGCTCTATTCCATGTTTCTATTCCAAAAAGATCATAACACAGTCTAAACCTGGAGGATGTAATCCTCTTTATTGGTCTCATACATGATGTACACACACAGTGAAATGTGTTCCTCTGCATGTAACCCATCCTAGTATGAGGAGCAGCGGGTTAGCAGCTATTGGAGATACAGCTGCCCCCCGGGGGGGAGGAGTGTTAGGGGGGGGGGGGGGGGGACTGGTGCCTTGCTCAAGGAGTGCCCAGGTGTTTGGGCGAACCTTCCCTGGTTCCCAAGCCCAAGTCCTAACAGACTGAGCCATCCTGCCGCCCAATGTGAGTGCATGTTTAAGGCATTTTTAATGTGTGCGTGTTGACTGAGGCGTCGTGATGGATCCTTTTGTGTATAGTGTTTGTATAGTGAAGTGTTACATATAGTTTAGCATATGGTAGGTGGTATATAGTGGTGTTTATAGTATATAGTATAGTATATACAGTCGTAGGTAGTATATAGTGTTGTTTATAGTCTATAGTATAGCACATAGTAGGCAGTATAGTCTATAGCATAGTACATAGTAGGCAGTATATAGTATAGTATATAGTATATAGTGTTGTTTATAGTATAGTATAGTACAGTATAGTATTGTTTCAACTTTCATTCCAGTCTTTCACAACATCGGGACGCCAGTAGTTGGGCTGTCTCACCGACTCTCGGTGGACGAGACACAACGAGGTCTCCTGCTCCTTTGAGTCCGTTTGAAAACAAGTCAGCCTTCCATTTAACGGTTACCTTGAGCACATCTCTAAGTCTGACCACCTCCCCCCCAAGCCGGTCTCTCTGCCCCCGCACAGAGTCTGAGAACTCCACGTGCCTCTCCAGAGCCTGGCGATTGGCCGAGAAGCAGGAAGGTGGGGCCAGAGACGAGGGCGGCGGTTAGTAAAGAGTGAAGAAATACAAGAGAGAAAAGTTAAGACGTTGAGGTGGAAAAAAAAAAGCAAAGGCAAAGTCAGAAAGTACAAGTAAGGGAAAGTTAAGCACATTAGCACACCCGTTTAGTTAGTTAGAAAGAATAAGTTTGTAAAATACAATATTTTGCCTGTTGGCACGGTTAGCAAGCATGCTAGCCAACGTCGTTTGGGTCAGCTAGTACAGTGGTTAGTTCAGCTAGTACAGTACTAGCCAGTACAGTGGTTAGTTCAGCTAGTACAGTACTAGCTAGTACAGTGGTTAGTTCAGCTAGTACAGTACTAGCTAGTACAGTGGTTAGTTCAGCTAGCGCAGTACTAGCTAGTACAGTGGTAGGTTCACCTAGCACAGTACTAGCTAGTACAGTGGTTAGTTCAGCTAGCGCAGTACTAGCTAATACAGTGGTAGGTTCACCTAGCACAGTACTAGCTAGTACCGTGGTTGGTTCAGCTAGCACAGTAGTAGCTAGCACAGGGTCCTAGTACAGTACTAGCTAGCGCAATGGTTGATCCAGCCAGTACTGTGGTTGGTCCTAGACTAGTACAGAATTAGCCAGTACAGCGGTTGGTTCAGCTGGCACAGTACTAGCTAATGGCATACCGCAATCCTTTTCTCCTTCCACTCCAAGGTTTCCTGGAGGTCAGTGATCTCTGTGGCACTGCCGTCTCTCATGAGACGCAGCTGCGCCACCTCCTGGCCAGAGGAAGTGACCCGCAGGAAGTGACGGAAGTAAAGGGGAGCAGCAGGACAGAAAAGGAAGGAAAGGAAAAGGAAAGGAAAGGACAGTAAGTGTGTGAGTTTATACGGGAGGCCGGGAGAGCTTGAAGCAGGAGCGTTAACACAGCAAAGAGCGGTTAGTTTAGTCTGACCTACCCACAAGAGTTGTCACAATGCCTCAAAATCAAGGATGTGGTTTCTGTGAATATGCTTATTTGCAAAACCGCGAGTGAATCAACTACATTTCAGATCGTCCAAAAAAAAGTGTTCATTTGTTTTTTCTAAAAGTCTAAAAATGTTGACTACTAACTTTAAAACCCTTACTTATAGACATCCTTACATGAATCAAATCAAACAAGTTTTGATTAATGATATATATATATATAGCCATAGCACACAAATACAGTGTGTGTGAGTGTGTGTGTGCGTGTGTGTGTGTGTGTGTGTGTGCGGGTGCGTGTGTGTGTGTGTGCCCGTGTGTGCGTGTGTGTGTGTGTGCGTATTCTGTGTGTGTGTGTGTGTGTGCGTGTGCGTGTGTGTGTGCGTATTCTGTGTGTGCATGTGTGTGTGTGTGTGTGTGCGTGTGTGTTTGTGTGTGTGCGTGCGTGTGTATGTGTGTGTGCGTGTGTGCGTATTCTGTGTGTGTATGTGTGTGTGTGTGCGTGTGTATGTGTGTGTGCATGTGTGTGTGTGTGTGTGCGTGTGTGTGTGCGTGTGTGTGTGTGTGCGTGTGTGTGTGTGTGCTTACGGTTAGCAGTTCTTCACTCTGTTTCAGGGTCTGCTCTACGTTCTTGAACTGGAACTGCAGAACGCTGTGGGCGTATCTCTCCCTGTCCAAATCCTGGGAGGGGAATCAGAAGCGGCGTGACGCGTTGATCACATGACGCGTTGATCACATGACACATCATCATACATCACTTTCATCCTATATCACTGCATCATACATAGACACACAACATACTGTATATATGCTGTGTCATCTCTAAATCTAAATCTGATGATGATTGAATCCTCTTTTTTTTGGTCACATACATCACATATTGAAATTTGTTTCTCTGCATTTAACCCATCCTAGTATTAGGAGCAGCTATTGTATATATACAGCTGCTCGGGCGCAGTGTAGGGGGTCTAGGTGTCGACCCCGGTGTCTCACACACATGATGATATGAGTCCTGTGACCTCTGACCTCTCCCCGGACCCCCCCCCTTGAAGTAACCATTCCTCCCAAGGTCCCTAGTTCCTACTTCCCCCAAGGCCCCAGAACTTGGTTTGGTCCGGAAGCACCCACTGTAGTACCTAGGCGTCGACCCACGTGTCTCACACACATACGATATGAGGCCCTGTGACCTGTGACCTCTGACCTCTCCCCGGACCCCCCCCCCCCTTGAAGGAACAATTCCCTCCGTTCCTAGTTCCCCCCTAGTTCCTAGAACTAAAGCACCCACTGTAGTATGTAGGCGTCGACCCAGGTGTCTCACACACACGCGATATGAGGCCCCGTGACCTCTGACCTCTGACCCCCCCCTGACCTTGGCCTTGTCGCCGTGCTCCCGCTGTGCCTCCCACAGCCTCTCCTCCATGTCGCCCAGGTCCTCCTTCAGCGTGTCCACCTGGTACATGAGGTAGGCCTTCTCGTTGTGCAGCTGGGCGTTGGACACCATGGCCCGCCGGTACTTCTCCTCCGACTCGGCCAGGGAGTCCTGGAAGACACAAGACACAAGACATAAAGACACAAGACACAAGACATAAAGACATAAAGACACAAGACATAAAGACACAAGACACAAGACACAAGACATAAAGACACAAGACACAAGACATAAAGACACAAGACATAAAGACACAAGACACAAGACACAAGACACAAGACACAAGACATAAAGACACAAGACACAAGACACAAGACACAAGACACAAGACACAAGACATAAAGACACAAGACACAAGACACAAGACATAAAGACACAAGACACAAGACACAAGACATAAAGACACAAGACACAAGACACAAGACACAAGACACAAGACATAAAGACACAAGACACAAGACACAAGACATAAAGACACAAGACACAAGACACAAGACATAAAGACACAAGACACAAGACATAAAGACACAAGACACAAGACACAAGACACAAGACATAAAGACACAAGACACAAGACACAAGACATAAAGACACAAGACACAAGACATAAAGACACAAGACACAAGACACAAGACACAAGACATAAAGACACAAAGACACAAGACATAAAGACATAAAGACACAAAGACCAAACTCAACAAAGCCTTTTATTGACTAACGGACTGATAGATGGATGTTATATAGAGATATGCATGGGTGCTTTACAAAAGGGATCTATATTAAAAAAAGATGTAATTCTGTATTTATATATATATACATACACAATTTTTTTTTAATGATATAGAAATATACATATATACACACTATATATAGTATAGAAATATACATGGTCCATCTTTTTATAAATATATACACGTGTATATAGATACTGTGTATATATATATATTTTTTTTTGACACAGACAAACAAACATTGTTTGTGTAAAAAAACATTTTGTATATATATATACACAGTATATATATATACAAAATGCTTTTTTCTATATATATAATATAAAAAAAACATTTTGTATATATATATATACACACATATGAATACATATATACACATATGTGTATATATATAAAAATATGGACCATGTATATTTCTATAATATATATATTTCTATTTCTCTCTCTTTCTCTATATATAAATATATATATATATATATATATATATATATATATATATATATATATAAAACTATATATATATACAGTATATATATATATATATAAAACTATATATATATACAGTATATATATATGGTTATATGGCTGGTGGCATAGGTGTTCATACATGGGTTCACTGCCACTTTAGAACTGTGAGAGAGTTCACTATGAGAGGGAGAGAGCATTTTGAGCACCTTAATGTCCCTGATTGACGCCTCCGTCTCCACGGAGAAGGACGTATCACAGCTGCCCCTGCGGGACGAAGGCCCGCCCAGCGAGGCCAGCGTGGCTGCTGATAGGGTGGAAGCTGTTCTGGAGCCCTAAGAAGAGAGGGGCGGGGGTTAAACAGCCAGGTCTGGTCACATGACACGTGACACATGACACTTCACAAGGTGAAGTGTCACACCTTGTCAATAAAAAGTGTTTGTGTGTGTGTGTGTGTGTGTGTGTGTGTGTGTGTGTGTGTGTGTGTGTGTGTTTGTGACTGTCTGTCTGTATGTAAATGCTTACTTTATCCAGAAAATCCCTATCAGGTCTTTCTTCCACCTGCACATAAATAAAATCAAAAAAGCGATTAGTTGATTGATTAGTTCAATCAATCCCCCAAAGACAAAGTCAACAAACCAAGAGGCATTTGCATTGACCAATCACAGGCACTAACAACCAATATGATGTTGCTCACATCTGATTGGCTGAGAAATCCCTTGTGTGTGTGTGTGTGTGTTAGTGTGTGTTGTTGGTTTAAGCAGCCTCACCCAGCAGCTCGGCCCAGACGGCCAATTGGTGAGGCTGCTTAAATCAGCCACACACCACAACCCTTTCCATGCTGATAGGACAAAAAGACCGCAAGACTGCAGAACATAATTAGCCACCAGGGGGCATAAAAGGCCCAGTAGGCAATGCTCCAGACATCAACAGATTGACAAGAGCCTAATGTTGCAAGAGAATAGTGGACCAGAGGGCCCCCCTAAAGCAGGGGCAGCGGGTGAGAGGGTGTGACCCACGAGGGAGCCTCACCACGGGGCTGGCGCGGGCCGAGCTGGCCCTGGAAGAGGCCCGAGAGCTGGAGCCAAGAAACCCACTGTAGTCTGAAGGCTGCCGAGAGAGGGCGGGAAAGGAAGGAAGGAAGGAAGGAAGGAAGGAAGGAAAGAAAGAACGGAAAGAGAGAAAGAATGAAGGAAAGAAAGGAAAGAAAGCAGCAGAATGTTAGAGATGTCATTTAAATTTTTGCAATTAATGAAAGTTGGAAAATACAGTTACAACTTTGAGCACAAGCAGCACAAAGACACAGGGGTTAGGAGACACATAAGGGAAAGGGACACACACACACACACACACACCCGCACACACAAGTGAGTGGTGTGTGTCTATATATGTATACATATACATATATGTATATATATATATATATATATATATATATATATATATATATATATATATATACTATATGTATATATATATATATATATGTATATTATACATATATATATATATATATATCTACTGGCGGACCAGCTGGCCCCGCGCGCCAGCGCTTCCCATGCGGCTCCGAAATCGCCGTAGCATATTTTCTCTAAACGGGCTTTATTGGATAAACATATGTATAATCGACATAGGTACATTGTCGGGTCATAAAATAATAAAACTTAATAAAGTGACTTAATTACAGCGTCCTACAGCGAAATCTAAAGCAGCTTTTAAGCCGGGCTCAAATTCTCTACTGGTTGGTGCGAAATGCATTCTGGGATATATGCTGGGCCAGAAGTCGGCCAACGAACGCGGACTTCAAATGCGGCCTAAAAGGATGCAGCCACGAGTGTCTCCCTCGCGCTGACTCTCTCTGGTTGACGTCGTCATGGTAACCACCAATGCAACCCAGGCGAGATCCGCAGAGTTCTCAAAACAACCGTCAACTGTCAACGGCGAAAGCTCATCGTATACCGTCTTTATCATCTCTCATTATCATCATTTTCATGATCATCTCTAGTCGCTTTGGGCTGAAAGAAAGATGAAGAAAGCTATCCAACAATGTGCTCAATACGGTACATGTATATACCTGTACACACACATATATATGTATATATATATATATGTATATACTGTATATAGTATACACATATATACATATACATATATATATGTATACGTATATATACACTGCATACAGTGTATATATACATACATATATATATATACTGTATATAGTATACACATACATACATATACATACATATATATATATATGTATACGTATATATATATACACTGTACGCAGTGTATCTGAGCTATCGTGTACTACGTCACGATAGGAATCACTAAACTAAACTGTTCCACACTGCTTCCCACTGCACCTCTCTATGTACGTATATACACACGTCTTATGTGTAGGAGCATACCTTTTAGAACTAGCGCTGCTGTACATGCAGTAGGAGTTATTTGAAATCGCACAATTTTGTTGTACTTTGTTGTACAAACGTAAATGAAGGCACTCTGAAAACTAGAATCTGACAATACTATACTACTATACTATACTATACTATACTATACTATACTATACTATACTATACTATACTATACTATACTTCAGGATGAATAGAGTTCTCCAAAAACGGACAAAAAACAGCATGTACTGTATGTACATTCGCGTGTTGTGATGACATTGTGATGTCATTTACATCAGCCTAGGACGCCAAACGACCTTGGTCGCACACACATGGCGCCCGCTCCTGGACGCTTCCCAGACCACGTTCTGCATGCATCTATCTCCATGACAACCGCTGAACACACACACACACACACACACACACACACACACACACACACACACACACACACACACACACACACACACACACACACACACCACGCCAACAAGCGATATTTCATATTCACTGGAATCCGCCCATCTGTTCCTGATAGCATTGGCCATATGATGCTAGTGAATACACATGGTCAGATGTGCGCTCAGATAAGGAGCGGAAGCTAATAAGACAGTGGGGACTTTAATCAATCAGTCAATCAATCTTATCAATCCACGTTTTGACATTGTCGTTAACGTTGGTGATGTGGAGAGAGAGACACATATCTGAATAACAACCAAGAATGTGATTTCAGGAGGAGGAGGAGGAGGAGGAGGAGGAGGAGGAGGAGGAGGAGGAGGAGGAGGAGAGGTAGAAGAAGAAGAAGAAGAAGAAGAAGAAGAAGAAGAAGAAGAAGAAGAAGAAGAAGAAGAAGAAGAAGAAGAGAAGAAGAAGAAGAAGAAGAAGAAGAAGAACGAGAAGAAGAAGAAGAAGAAGAAAGAAGCGGAAGAAGAAAGAAGAAGAAGAACGAGAAGAAGAAGAAGAGGAGGAAGAAGAAGCAGAGAAGTCATCTACCGAAACCCCATCGGTCAGTCTTTCCAACTCGGTTCTATTTCATATAGTCCGACACTCACTAAACCACTCAAGCATTCATCCCGGGGGATCTAACCCAACAACCCACTCACTGACAATGTGATGAGTTGCAGAGCTACAGTCTCTACTCTCTAGATGACAACGTTACGACCACGACAAGACACGACAAGACACGACAAGACACCAGGACGTGACAGAGAGACACAGGGAGCCACACAACCAACGGCGAGAGAGAGAGAGAGAGAGAGAGAGAGAGAGAGAGAGAGAGAGAGAGAGAGAGAGAGAGAGAGAGAGAGAGAGAGGAGAGAGAGAGAGAGAGAGAGAGAGAGAGAGAGAGAGAGAGAGAGAGACCAACCCTTTGACTTTGAGAGCGAGGGCCTTCGATATAAAGCTTGGAGGGCTACAGAGACGCGCAAGAGGGAAACAAAAGAATAAGAATATAAACAACTGAAATAAAGCAGGGGATGTATGAAGAAACCCACAGCCTGGTGTAAAACATGCCTGTGTTACTGTGTTATTGTCTCCTACAACAGCGGCTATTGAAGAGCAACTCACAGCATTGAAGGTAAACTGCGGGGATAGCCCCGCCTCTGGTGAAACGCTAGTACTGCAAGTGTTTTTGTTGTTTTGTTTGTTTTTCATTTCATTGGCTGCAAGCGACTCGGGTTAATGGAAGAAAGAGAAACCAAATGGAGTTAAATAAATAGGACGGAGAGGAAAGGAAGGAAAGGAGTCTAATATGAGGGAGAAGGACAGAGATGCCTTAGGATTGGTCCATTGTTAATGGTAAGGCCCTGTCACACCTTGACGATTTAGCCAGCGTATGCTGACGTATCAAAATGTCTCTAAAACGCTGGCATACGTCGAATAAGTTCTGTGTAAGTTTTGTATGTAGGTTAAGAGCACGCTGAAGCACGCCGGTATACGTCGTAGTACGGCGAGGTCGTATGCCAGCGTATGGCTCATACGCTGGCATACACGGGCCATAACTTGTAGGTAAGTTATGCGATCGTTGACACACATTCACACTTATACTCACAAGTCGAAATACGTGCGGTTATGGTCAGACTTTTTAACGGCTACAACACGTGATCGCCGGCGATACGCTGCCGCGCGCTGTGCATAAGTTAGACTAGCGTTGGGCATGAGTTGTGAACGCCGGCAACACGCTAAGCATTCGTTGGTATATCAAGTTATCTATAAGTTATCAGTACGAAAAACGTTCTATATAAGTTACTAATACGTTATGTATACGTTTTGTATGATAACTTTTATTTGTATAAAAAATTGTTGATAGTTCAGCATATGCCAGCATTTTACAGACATTTAGAGACAGACAGACAGACAGAGAGAAAGAGCCAAAGACAGCGAGAAGGAAGGAGACAGACAGACAGACAGACAGACAGACAGACAGACAGACAGACAGAGGAGAGAGAGAGAGAGAGAGAGAGAGAGAGAGAGAGAGAGAGAGAGAGAGAGAGAGAGAGAGAGAGAGAGAGAGAGAGAGAGAGAGAGAGAGAGAGAGAGAGAGAGAGAACGGACAGGACCTAATGAAAAGACCACCTATAGTCACAAGAATGTAATGACATGGATAGAGAAGATATAGATAAGATACAGGAGACCTAATATATTACATATAGGAGCTACAGGTATACGAGATGGAAGGAATAGGACATATAGAAGCTATAGCTATTGGAGATATACAGTAGCTGGAGATATAGATAAAGATATATAGGACCTCTAGATAGACCTCAATGCAGTGAGGCATGCACTGGACTGACTCACTGACTGTGAATGTCACCGAAATAACACACTTTAATAACACACTTTAATAACACACTTTAATAACACACTTTTCTCTCAATCTGAAAACATAATGTGACTTAATGTGTTGTTTTACATCATCTATAGGGAAATACACTTCTCGATGTAACAACAGTTTTAACAATAGTTTTCATCAGGCGGGCATGTATGGATTACTTGGACACTGAAAACTCCCAAAACTCTAGAAATAATCAATGGTTCAGGAACACAGACACACACACACACACACACACACACACACACACACACACACACACACACACACACACACACACACACACACAATCAGCACAATGTAGAGAGTAAAGTTAGCTATCTATATATATATATGTACACACACACATGAAACTATATATAACACATATCACTGACTACTGACTAAGAATAGACATATAGATAGACAGATAGACAGATAGATCGATAGATAGAAAGAAAGATGTGCGTCAGTCAAACTCACCCGGAAGCTTCCCCGACTCCCAACCGACATGCGTTCCTCATCGTCTGAGGTCTGAGGTAGGAGACACCACACACACACACACACACACCACACACACACACACACAC
>JANIIK010001672.1:192500-197500 GCA_027704905.1 Muraenolepis orangiensis
TCTGGGTCAGTGAGGGAGGGTCCTCCATATTTGCGTTGTGATAACGCGATTGGTTCTTGGTCTGTATCCTGCCATGGGGATGAGGGGAGAGACTCAAACAGATAAGACAACTCCTCCTCCTCCTCGGTCCTCGTCCTTTGTCCTCCTCCTCCTCCTCCTCCTCCTCCTCCTCCTCCTCCTCCTCCCTCCTCCTCCTCCTCCTGTCCTCGTCCTCCTCTGTCCTCCTCTGTCCTCCTCCTCCTTCCTCCTCCTCCTCCCCCTTCCTCCTTCCCCCTCCTCCTCTTTCTCCTCCTCCTCCTCCTTCTCCTCCTCCTCCTCCTTCTCCTCCTCCTCCTCCTCCTCCTCCTCCTCCTCCTCCTCCTCCTCCTCCTCCTCCTCCTCCTCCTCCTCCTCCTCCTCCTCCTCCTCCTCCTCCTCACCTCCTTCTGCTGGCGCTCCAGCTCCTTCATTCGGATCTCCCGCGCCTCCGCTCGGGCCGCCCTCTTGGCGGCCAGCCTCGCCTCCGCCTGGTAGAGAGAGAGAGAGAGAGAGAGAGAGAGAGAGAGAGAGAGAGAGAGAGAGAGAGAGAGAGAGAGAGAGAGAGAGAGAGAGAGAGAGAGAGAGAGAGAGAGAGACAAAGATAATTAAGTCTTACAAGTAAAGTAATAGTTACAGCTGTCAGTTTCCGAGGCCGCATGAAATAGTTTAGTGGTTGGCAGAGGAAGGCTATAAAGATAGGGATATGAAAATGCATCCTGATTATACATTTGATTATACATTTGATTATACATTTCCGTGTAACCCAAGCCTCTTGTGGAACCCCTCAACCTTGAAGTTCTAAAAATGCCGC
This sequence comes from Muraenolepis orangiensis, assembly GCA_027704905.1. Classification (NCBI taxonomy): domain Eukaryota; kingdom Metazoa; phylum Chordata; class Actinopteri; order Gadiformes; family Muraenolepididae; genus Muraenolepis; species Muraenolepis orangiensis. Next base: position 193,330 of record JANIIK010001672.1, read on the forward strand.
CTTGAAACAGACTTTAGATATATGTGGAAACCATGTATTTATTTATTTATTTATTCCCCACCTGCCTCTGAAGATGGAATGGAGGTTATGTTTTCGCCTGTGTTTTGTCTGTTTGTACGGAGTTGGACAACACTTGTAAAATGGACTGCATTTACCGTACATACTGTATACAGCGCTTTACTAACCACCAGTGTGTGGGCCACTCAAAGCGCTTACACACATTCATTCATTCATATACACATGCATTCATACATACATACATTCATTCATTCATTCATACATACACACATTCATCATACACACATCCATTCATACATACACACATGCATTCATACATACACACATTCATTCATACATACACACATGCATACATACACACATTCATTCATACATACACACATGCATTCATACATACACACATGCATACACACATGCATACACACATGCATACATACACACATTCATTCATACATACACACATGCATTCATACATACACACATGCATTCATACATACACACATTCATTCATACATACACACATGCATTCATACATACACACATACACACATTCATTCATACATACACACGCATTCATACACACACACATTCATACACACATTCATTCATACATACACACATTCATACATACACACATCCATTCATACACACATTACATTCAACCACCGAGGGCGGAGTCAGCCGTGCAGGAGAGAGACAGTCGGCACGTCAGGTCATCCGTTTAGGGGTTAGTTAGGGTGTCTGTTTGCTCAGGGATTCATGGACACCTCGACCACATGGCTAAGGAGGAGGAGGAGGAGGAGGATCCGGGGGGGGAATCGAACCAGCAACCTTCCTACTTTTGGGCTAAGGAACAGTCAGTCAGTCTCTCTCTCTCTCTCTCTCTCGTCTCTCTCTCTCTCTCTCTCGTCTCTCTCTCTCTCTCTCTCTCTCTCTCTCTCTCTCTCTCTCTCTCTCTCTCTCTCTCTCTCTCTCTCTCTCTCTCTCTCTCTCTCTCTCTCTCTCTCTCTCTCTCTCTCTCTCTCTCTCTCTCGTCAGTAGGAAAGCAGATCAACTAGTCTACGTGTGTTGAACGTCTACAATGAAGCAAGCGAGGCTTTCTCTGCTCTATTTGTATAAAACGTCTATATCTAACAAAAACCACAAAGGTTCTCCACCCATTCAAAAGAAACCCCCCGCCCCCTCTCAGCTGGGATGTGTCTGACAGCCCAGAGAGAGAGAGAGAGAGAGAGAGAGAGAGAGAGAGAGAGCGAGAGAGAGAGAGAGAGAGAGAGAGAGAGAGAGAGAGAGAGAGAGAGAGAGAGAGAGAGAGGAGAGAGAGAGAGAGAATGTGGACGAGCCACGATGTGGGAGAGCAGGTTGTCACACCCAGAGAGACAACGCCCTCCAGCTGGCACACATTCCATCGCTCTACTGTCGCCTGCTGTCTTGTGTGGATATACTGTGTGTGTGTGTGTGTGTGTGTGTGTGTGTGTGTGTGTGTGTGTGTGTGTGTGTGTGTGTGTGTGTGTGTGTGTGTGTGTGCATGTACAGTATATATATGTGTGTGAACATGTGTGTGTATGTATATATGTTTGAAGGAATGTGTGTGTGTGAATGTGTGTGTGAATGTATGTATATATGTGTGTACGAATGTGTGTGTGTGTGTGTGTGTGTGTGTGTGTGTGTGTATATATATATATATATGTGTGTGTGTATATATTTATATATGTGTGTGCAAGTGTGTGTGTGTGTATGTATGTGTGAGAATGTGTGTGTGTGTGTGTGTATGCATGCATATGTGTGTATGAATATGTACTAATATGTATGTTCATATCTGTGTGTATGTATATAGGTGCATATTTATGTGTGTGTGTGTGTGTGTGTGTGTGTGTGTGTATGTATGTGTGTGTGTGTGTGTGTCTGCATTGAAACCAGATAGGGTTTTCCCGCTTGTGTTATAATTGTGTATTTAGTTATTAGTGTGTTATTATTATGTTATAATTTTTTTCTACAAACCCCTCACGCAGTATTGTACGCGGTATACACTAGTACTACTACTAGTAGTACTGTAATATAATGGTACACAGACCAAGTGAATGGGAGTGAATACTTGGTGTGTACTTGTACGCTTCCTGGTACATTATCTCACGGGCGGTTGTGTCTGTGTTACCTGATGACATGAATACGCCATGAAATGTTAATGTAGGCACACACGCACGCACGCGCGCGCACACACACACACACACACATACACACACACACACACAGACGCGCACACACACACACACACACACACACACACAGTGGAATGGCGTCAATCCAGTGTGCTTCCGTCGGTCTTGTGATCCTTTAAATCCTTTAAATAAACACACAGGTGAGGCCATATTTGTGACACGTCAGTCAATGTGTCAATGCAACGTGTATTTGACACCAGTTGCTATTTCTTTCCGTTTGGCATCAGTTGGCATGGCGACTCTGATGTCACTCCTGGTCGTCGATAAGACACGTAAACCCCGTCTCCCTTCCTGCTGCACTTTTCCCTTTAACGTAGGTAGACTAGGATGAAAAAGGTAGGTCACTAAAATAGGTATCGAGGTCATAGGAAGCCGCCTCACAGTTGAGATACAGCCTCGGGTTTCCTCTGCCCAGCTAGGGTTTAGAACAAATAATACACACACACACACACACACACATACACACACACACACACACACACACACATACACACGCTCAGGCACACACACACACACACACACACACACACACACACACACACACACACACACACACACACACACACACACACACACACCACACACACACACACACACACCACACACACACACACACACACACACACACCACACACACACACACACACACACACACACACACACACACACACACACACACACACACACACACACACACACACACAGGGAGGAGTGTCATCATTGTCATCATTGTTGTCAGGCCCAATGTCATCATTGGGCCTGACAACACTCTGGTCTCGACCCACGCACACGCACAAACACACGCACGCACACACACATATATACATGCACACACACATATACACATGCACACACACACACACACCAAGTCCAGTTATATGGTGAGACTGTATTATGGCACCGTTTGTATGTGACAGTTTTGTGTTGGACCCTCTTGTTATTATTATGAATAATGACACACACACACACACACACACACACACACACACACACACACACAACACACACACACACAAAAACACACACACACACACACACACACACACACACACACACACACACACACACACACACACACACACACACGTGCCAGGCCTGCATTTTTCATCTGTGGCACCAAACTTAACTCACATACTATAAAACCCGGTAAGTGCACACTTACAGGGTTTACAAACCCCGTATTATTGGTGTTTAATAGTTCCATGCTGGAATGGCTTCACATGCTGTTGGGAGAGAACCAACAAGCAAGACAAAACAGAACCAACGGAGAACGCTATCCCAGACTCAAAAATAGAATCGACCAACAAATCCTCCAAATAAAATCGGCCACAAACGTCAGAGGTCAGAGTTAATAACACAGCTGTCGTGAGGAAACGAGACGCACATGGGGCCTAAAAGCGGGAACACAGCAGTCAATTGTCGGCTTTTCCGATAATCCGATTTCCTCAGTAAAAAATCGGAACCAGCCAAGAGCCGTGCGATTTTTACGTCTAGTAAAACGTAGTCATAGACGCATCGCAGCGCTGCTTAGCTTATAGCAGATTTGCCGCTTAAGTATTAAGGGCCGGGAACACCACCCCAGGCTGGCGGTCGGGCCGTGCATATTATAAGCACCAATTAGCGCAGACGAAGCTCCGCCTTCTCCGGGAATGGGGAGTAAGTTGTACTTGTTGCAAATGGCAAATCTAATTCTTGAATCTTGAATCCCGTCGGCTGAAGAAGTTTCAGAACAGTGAACAGAACCGCACAGACGGGCCCGACTACACATGCGTGAGAGGAAGTGACTCTGCTCACCAGCAGGTGGCAGTAGTCTGTATACGTCATTCAAAAAAGGGAAGATTCAACATATTGAATTTGGCCGAAAAGCTGCCCCCCCCCCCCCCCTCCCCTGAAACTGCCCCAGATTTGGGTCATGTGACACCCAGCGCCGGCACTAC
>JANIIK010001672.1:210000-220000 GCA_027704905.1 Muraenolepis orangiensis
GCGACGACCAAATAAACCAATAAGACCACAAACTAAGACGCGATGTGTACAATACAAATAAAAATAAATGGTGTAACCACCATTTATGTGTCCTGAATTTCCGGTGTGGTTATGAATGTGGGCACGCGAGGAACACATTTCATATTTATAGTTTAAAGACTTTAAAAAAAAGCAAACTCATCGTGTCTCTCTGAAGGAGTACTAATAATGGACGGTTAGATGTTAGATGTTAGGTGATTTGATTCTTCCACCCACCTTCTTTTTCTTGTCCAGCCCCACATTGTTGAGGGCGGCGATCTTGCTCTCGATGTCAGACACCTGTCAGAGAGACACTATAAGTGAACAACCCGCCACATTCAAAGAGACTATATAGAACCTCTGGTCCAGACCATATAGACTGTATGAACATCTGTAGACCATATAGAACCACTGGTCCAGACCATATAGACTGGATGAACATCTGTAGACCATATAGAACCACTGGTCCAGACCATATAGACTGGATGAACATCTGTAGACTATATAGAACCTCTGGTCCAGACCATATAGACTGTATGAACATCTGTAGACCATATAGAACCACTGGTCCAGACCATATTACACTGTATGAACATCTCTGGAACCGTATCTTTTGGTTGTTTGGACGACAGGGCGGCAGGCGTCACACACGCACCTCACTCTCCGTACTCTGGACGCATGTGGCGGTCCGCGCCACCACGTCTTCCAGCTCGGACAAGTCAGAGTCGCCGCCAACCACGTCGCCACCTCCACCGCCGTCACCCCACCTCCACCACTGGTGGCTAGGCGGCTCTTGGCCTTTTGCGCCAACTGCTTCAACTTGGTCTCCAAATCAAAGGACTTCCCGGCCGTCACGTAAACCTGCGTGAGTGGTTTAATAAAAGATAGTAATATCTTTCTCTGGCGGTCCATCAACCTCCAACTTACTTTTCTCTGTCTGGCAAGTTTGCAAAGTTAGGGGCTGGGCATCACTCTGAGGGTTCAGACAGCTCCTATACCGTTTGGGACTTTATTTGATTGACCGGTACAAGAATTGAGTACGAATTTAGTAATTCGCCTCACATCACATGCCACTCCTAATAACTTCTGTGTGGAGTAGTAATACCTATATTGTATAAGAGAGCTAAATGCATCTATGGCTTTGGGATTTTAGGTCACTATCTGTCGGTAGATACCAGACACGTCCTTATCGCTGTTTTGGAAACGGAGCGCGTGGACAGTCGTGTGTAGCACGTACGCACACCCGGTAGTCTGCAATGTTCTTCAGAGGGTGGGCATTGATGGAATATGGAATTATATATTTGTAATTATACTATATGGAATTTTTGATCACAGTGTCTCTGTTCTGTACATGCTTCCTTTATTCCAGTTCTTCACTCACCAGTTCATTGTGGTTATTCCACTCACTGGAATGACCGTTGTTCTGAAGCGGCCAGGGGTCTGTCTGTCTGTGTAACACCTCAGATATAAATACCCAGCCTGCGATAGCTTATCGTTGGACCAAGCAGCCGGGGGACAACAGCCAAAGACGAACGACACACATATCACATGCTCTAAACCGATGCAGGGAGGCAGGGTGGCTTTGTTAGCCATCTTAAGGTACTTCGAGTTAGCGTTAGCGTGATAGGGAGGCAAAGAGATACTTTCAGCTGCCAAAAAAATTAAAATAAAATAAATCACATGCAATTGCTTAGGTTTTCATGTCCATTTGAAGTCTTACATGTTCCTCAAGTTCCCTGTATGCATTGTCTGCGTGCTTCAGGTCAGGCCCTGCTAAGTGGGACTGTCTTTCGCTCGGCTCTTTCGCGTGGCCGTACTCGACCATCGCGTTTTCTGTCGCGTTTATGGTTCTCAGGACCTCAGTGGTGAGGTCACAGAGGCCGGCGGCCGTGGATCTCTGGAAGCCATGTAGAAGGGGGGGGGGGGGGGGACAGACAGACGTTAGCTGCTGCAACAAACACACCCCCGCGTTCAGACATCTTGCATGCTCTCGCTAGGCAGGGCCTACGGTAGCTAGCTACGTGACTGGCTTCACTTGTCATGGCGTGTAGGGGTCTTCAAGGACTTCAAACCGGCACTTTGCCACTTTTTACACTATCAGGCATCACTTTTGTTCCAACATTACTCACATTTTTGAACGTATAAAACCCTTCGGCACACAGCTCAGTATACCCCAGAGATGTTGGTGTTATCTCTCTTTGGAAATAAGTGCTTTGAAACGCTTAATGGTTTTTAAACATAATTTCTGAATAATTTGGGCCAAAAGTGGTGATGCAGTGAATACACAGTTGACACAGTGTCGGTTTTAACAAACTGTAGGCTACTTACATGTTTTTGAATCACCAATGTATGTTAGTGCTTGCAACTCTGAAAGCGTTGCTACTTCTCTGCAGACAGAAGCCCTGGTAAAGCGTTTGGAACTGTACTGTCTGGTGAAGTCCAACAAGGTAGCTACTGATCTATTGCACTCACACACAGCCAGACATGTGTCTGCAGTGTCACACGCAGCATTGTGAATAAAGCCGTCATTTGAATCATTGTGAGACACAAAGGAGACATTCATGCAGTCCCACCGCTCACAGCTGCGTTTAGCGTGGAGCCAAGCGGTTAGGGGCTGAAGCGTCACACACTCATCTGAAGCACATTTAAATTCATGGCGTATTTACATGCAACATGAGCACTTATTCATCACTTCTTGAAACCTGTATGTGGTCAATGGGGATACTTGATTCTCATCTAACCATAGCCTTTTATTTCCTCGAAAACCCTTGTTTGTGATGTTTGTGAACGTTTCTGTAGGCATGCAAGACATTCCAGATTCCTGGAACTATGAGTAACATTATTAACACCGATCTATCATCAATGATAGATCTATCGGTTCTATCATATCTAGGTTTCACTCACAAGCACAGCCATGCAGTGGAAGCTCTGGTCAGTTCAGACGCTGCATTCATACCCAGTAGGAACTGTGAGGTTTCTATTCCTTTGTCATTGTACAATGATTGTCACAAGTGGCTAAATTGAGTCGTTGAACATGTGGCCACTCTTTTGCAATGCATTCTGGGAACTACCCTTGTTCATCCTCTCATCTGTGACCTTACAAACCTCCAGGCGCCTATTCGGTATCAATGCACTGCTAGTTCCCACATAGCCTCCGCACATCACATAGATGGGTAATCCCCCCTGACCTCCCAGCCAGCAGCCTACCTTCTGAGCCTCGGTGGGCATCTCGTCACTGGAAGAGCTGAGTTCAGGGTCCTTCAGGACTCGGGCCGGAGCGCTGGTCTTGGCAGGGGTCCTGGAAGGGAGCTTCTTACCGGCCTCCTCCTCCGAGGAGTGCCCCTTGTCGCTGAGGTTTCCCCCCAGCTCGCTCAGCTTCCTCCGGAGCTTCTCCTCCTCGTTGCGCCGCGGTGCCTTGGCGGTTGTCTGCAGGGGGAGAGACGGCAGCCGTCAGAATGGGTCTGATGGAATGCTTGGAATTGCAATTTTGATGATATGATGTGGATATCTGATCTGATCGGATTGGACTTCTGGTTGCATAAAACTTGCAGTCATGCAGAATCAGGTGGGAACCGTCTGGCCTCACCTCCTCGTCCGGTGAAACAATCTTCTCCTCCAGCCGGTTGAGGAGGCTCTCCATTGCCCACATCCGCTTGCTCAGGTCATTAATCTGAGTCATTCAACACACACCAGAGATGATTATGAGGGAATATTCAACATCTTTTTCCAAATTTGCTGGTATTTGCTTGTGATAGTAGTATTGCTATACTACCTATTGCTCGTAGGTTGTATTGATGGTGGTGGTAGTAGTAGTAGTGCTAGTGGGGGTGGTGGTTGTGGTGGTAGTAGTGCTAGTGGTGGTAGTAGTAGTAGTAGTAGTAGTGGTGGTGGTGGTGGTGGTGGTAGTGGAGCAGTGGTAGTAGTAGTGGTAATGGTAGTGGTAGTATTGGTGGTGGTGGTAGTAGTACTAGTAGTAGTGGTGGTGGTGGTCGTAGTGCTAGTGGTGGTGGTGATGGTGGTAGTATTGGTGGTAGTAGTAGTGGTAGTATTGGTGGTGGTGGTGGTAGTAGTAGTAGTAGTAGTAGTAGTATTACCACCAATACTATTTGTATTGATAGTAGTAGTAGTAGTAGTAGTAGTAGTAGTAGTAGTAGTATTACCACCAATTATATTAGTATTGATGGTAGTAGTAATAGCAGTAGTAGTAGCGGTGTTAATGACTATGGTGGTCCCAGACTATACCGGCGGGCCTTGGCCCAGGTTCTCCTGGGAGGAGGCCTTGCTGTTGCGTCGACGGACGGGTCCGGACGGCGGCTGGTAGGGGCCGGCGTAGCGCGGGTAATCCTCCTCCTCCGAGGTGTCCAGGTACTGCTGCCTCGCCACCGAGGAGCTGATCTTGGACATGGAGCGAGTTCGCTCCATCCGATCCCCGTAGTCCTCTACGGAGACAGACACGGGGAGAAAGGAGGATGAAGGAGGCCATGCCTCAAATGACGCACGACTATAAACGATTATTTGTCCGAGTGGTCTCAAAGTTTGGGCCACGGGTGGACACTCATGACACCACTTTGAAGTTAAGCACTATTTGTAATGGACCAAAAAGAATTCCGGACTTTTATTATTAACCTCTGTAAAAGTACTAGTCAAGTATTAAGTAGTATTAAGGTATCAAATACTAGTGAGGATACTTGGATACTCGTCAGGTATTGGTTACTCGTCAGGTATTAAATGCTAGTCTGGGATCACATATTCGTCAGGTATTGGATACTTGTCAGGGAATTAAATACTTGTCTTTGATTAAATACTCGTCAGGTATTAGCTAGTCGTCAGGTATTCGATACTCGTCAGGTATTAGATACTCGTCAGGTATTAAATACTCGTCAGGTATTAGATACTTGTCAGGTATTAGATACTCGTCAGGTATTAGATACTCATCAGGTATTTAGATACTAGTCTGGGATTAAATACTCGTCAGGTATTAGATACTTGTCAGGTATTAGATACTCGTCAGGTATTAGATACTCATCAGGTATTTAGATACTAGTCTGGGATTAAATACTCGTCAGGTATTAGATACTAGTCAGGTATTAGATACTCGTTAGGTATTAGATATTCGTCAGGTATTAGATACTTGTCAGGTATTAGATACTTGTCAGGTATTAGATACTAGTCTGGGATTAAATACTCGTCTGATATTAAATACTTGTCAGGTATTAGATACTTGTCAGGTATTAGATACTCGTCTGGGATTAAATACTCGTCAGGTATTAGATACTCGTCTGGGATTAAATACTCCTCAGGTATTAGCTACTAGTCTGGGATTAAATACTCCTCAGGTATTAGCTACTAGTCTGGGATTTGTGTTTTTTTCCCGTTTACCAGAGCGCATTGCGTAGCGGTCCAGACTGGGCCGGCGGTTTGTGCGGTAGTGGTGCATCTCGTTCTGGTACTCCATGTCGTTCCGGTTGCCGCCTCGCTCGTCCTGGTGTTGCTGGAAAAGGTTTGAGGTGATGCAGAGTGACATAAGTAACAACGGTGTTTATAGTACATTAAAAGTTTAGTTTCAGTATTTCAACAAATGGTTAAGTTTAAGGAGAGCGCTTTCCTGATATCTAGTGGTTAAGATTCCAGTAGATATTAGTGATAGATATCAATTTGGACAATTCAAATGGCTTGTTGCAAATGGCCAATAAAACTTCTTATATCTTGTATCTTGTACCGTCACACAAACATCAATTATGGTACTATAAAGCATGCTCGTATGTTTACACAAAACCCAACACAGTTATTATGCAAAAATGAATGGTTCATATGTTAATTGATATATCATTGTATTGCATATCTTTATGTTCAGGGTAAATGGCCCATGGCACTATTCCCCCCAGCCATCATATTTCTACCAGCAGATGGCAGCAAACTTAACACAAGTAGGCTAGTGGGCAGTTAACTCTCTTTAAACACCATATGAATGAAAAGGGTGAAAATGGTTCAACCTGGAAAGACTGTCTGCGGGAGTACGGTGGGTAGTAGTCCTCAGAGTCAAAGTCCATAGGATGCACCGAGAGCAAACGCTTGTTCTTGCGCATCTGCGAAGCAACATGTCTAGTTAGTTATACTACTAGTGGTTATTATGATTCGTTCAGCAAGACACACTCTAACGACAAACTGAGGCGAACTGGAACCTTTTTCCAAGTACCAGTTCTCACTCCGTAATTGGTCCGTTTCGGGGACCCAAGCCAAGTCCATACAGACTGAGCTACTGCCGCCCCACTTGAAATACTTTCAACAAATTCAGTCAAATAAATACATAAATACATAATACATTTGCAATACATGTAATACATTTTTTATCTAAATGTATCTTATTAATTCACTATTGATTTACAGCAATGTACTGTATAAGATTAATTCTTTAACATTGGTTTAAGACTTAACCATGTAGAGTTGTGTTATGATGTTATATCATTCATTTGATTTCTTGTAGAAGAGGTTACCATTTTGTAACGCTGAGCCTCTGCCTCGGCGTGTTCTTCCTCCCCTCCGTTGTACACATTGTCTATGGAATCAAACACCGCCGATTTTTCACAGTGGTTAATATTAAATATAGTAGAGTACATATATATTATAATACATCAGAACATCAGGTCAGTAAATAGTTATCAAATCAAGGGCTACTCACGCCGTTGTCCTACGTCAGGCATGCTCTGGGTGTCGTCATCACGACCGCCTTTTGAGAAAGAACAGAGTTAATAAGAGATGTTACTTGTTTGTATGTAGATATACTGTAGATGTTTTTTTTATTTTGGAGACACAATGCTTCTGTTCGTTTTGGGGTACATTTAAAATGACTGGTTGCTGTTGTGTACTTTATATAACCGTATGGAACCCAGCTGCTGAGTTTAGGGACGTTAATGAAGATTGTTGACCGTAGCACAACTGGTAGCATGAAGAAGCGCTTTATAGTTCTCTACCACTAGGTGGTGCCAAATTGCGCCTGGCAAGAGTTCTACGTATCGTGTCCCTTTTACACATCGTCATCTGGCCCATCTTTTTAAGGAAGAAAACTTTTTTTTTGGATTAACAAAACAATAAACGATTTTAATTTCGTCACAAATTCTTCACAAGAAAAAAGCGGATAACTTTTATCTGCGCTTTGACCGTCACGACCAGAACGGTAATGGTCTGGACGGGATGGTGATTGGATGTCACACTCAATCATCCCGAGGCGTCGTGGTCCCCGTAGCGATGTTCCACCACGGGAAACATTGAGCCTTTGAAGCCAACGGAGGAAACACATGAATGCCATGTGACGCTGCTGCCAGAGGAGAAGGGGTTTTTAACCCTGACAAACAGCCCCAGCTCAGCCCCGTGACAACAGAGCAGGCAGTCAGGGTTTGGTTTGTGTTATTGATCGTTCATATGCATTGCAGTTAAGTCACACGTCTTCTGTCATTGTGTTATGTGGCTTAACTGCATAACCCTGCTCACTACCTGCTGATACTTGTATTCTCACCTGTGTGAATATATATATATATATGTACCTATAATTCTGCACACACAAGGTATAAAATAACTTATAAAGTAGGTATGAGATATACCTACTTTATAAGTTATTTTATACCTTATTTCGTTTTATTAGTAGACTTTTTTTACATCTTATTTAACCACTGTACATTATATATTACCATGCACTTTACTGTAACAGATGCCAAATTATTTTCTCTGTACTGTACTTCATTTGAATCTAATCTAATCTAATCTAATCTAATCTAATCCATGTTTGGATATGGTCCAAAAAAACAAATTTTCAGTTTCAGTTAAGTCATTCAAGTGTGCAATTAAACGTGTTCAGCTTCTAACTTTCAAAGGATTTTGGACTAGGCGAATTTGGGAGCTAAAGCTGTAAATCTCTCTCTCTCGTCTCCGCTCACCGTCTCCGTTCAGCCTCTTGTACAGCGACCTCATGACCTTGGCGCTGCCGAAGCGCTTGAACCGATCGCGCACGTTCTCGTGGTACCAGCCCTGGGTGCTGATCTTGACGACCCTGAGGGACACCACAGCGCCGAAAAACACACTTCAGTCCTCCGTGACTGTCCACACCGGTTTAGTACTTATATCACAAATATCACATCTGATAGTCAGTCAATCACAGACTAGGATTTAGGATTACAATCATTGTGTCGCTAAAAAGACGACTTCCAGTGGCCAATGGTCACAACCTGCGGATGACTTCTAATGGGTCACTTCTTATAGGTCACTTCCTGTGGATTACTTCTAATGGGTCACTTCTTATGGGTCACTTCCTATGGGTCACTTCCTATGGGTCACTTCCTACGGGTCACTTCCTACGGGTCACTTCCTACGGGTCACTTCCTACGGGTCACTTCTTATGGGTCACCTCCTGTTTATCACTTTCTATTGGTCACTTCCTATAGGTCACTTCCTATGGGTCACTTCCTACGGGTCACTTCCTATTGCTGCTACTACTACTACTAATAATAATAATAATAATAATAATAATAATATAAATTACAATCACCAAAGGGCATTCAAGATGCAAGTCAAGTCACGGGACTTTTCATGCAGGTAAAATAGTAATAAGGCCACCGACCACTCCACTAGGGGGCAGTGTCCTCTCTCTCTCACCTGGTCATGCGGCAGTTGTCGCACACCCAGCCGTGCTCCTTCTTGTTGTAGCGGCTGCAGGACTTGCAGGTGTACATCTGGCAGTCCAGACACTGGCGCTTGCTGTTGACCAGGAACTTGAAGGGCTGCAGGCAGCGGATGCAGTGGGAGTCGGCCAGGCTGGCCGTCTGGGAGCCCAGCAGCTCCTGCTTGGTGTCCTCCTTCTCAATCTTGGTCTTCATGTCACTGTGGGGGAGGGCGAGAGACACCAGAGAGAGAGAGAGAGAGAGAGACCAGAGAGAGAGAGAGAGAGAGAGACCAGAGAGAGACAGAGAAAGAGAGAGAGAACAGAGTGAGAGACCAGAGAAAGAGAGAGAGACCAGAGAAAGAGAGAGACCAGAAAGAGAGAGAGAGAGAGAGAGAGAGAGAGAGAGAGAGAGAGAGAGAGAGAGACCAGAGAAAGAGAGAGAGAGACCAGAAAGAGAGAGAGAGACAGAGAGACCAGAGAAAGACCAGAGAGAGAGACCAGAGGGAGAGACCAGAGAGATAGACCAGATAAATAACAGAGAGAGAGACCAGAGAGAGATATACCAGAGAAAGAGAGACCAGAGAAAGAGAGATAGAGAGACCAGAGAGTATTAGAACAGTTTGGTCTGCAGCGGATGTCAGGAGAGCAGGAGGGGAAACACAATTTTTTGTGTGTTCACGATGTGTGTACGTGTGTGTACGATGGATAGATCTGTCTACACCAGACCTGTACCAAGCGGTAGGCTTATCTATTCATCAAACATCTAGGTGGACTCTCCTCCCACTTGTGATGTCACTAGAGGCGTCGGTTTTGGCATGGCTTGTAATTGCTAAACAATCAACATTCAATCACATGCTGTCAGGGTTTCACGTGAAGCACCATCACTCCCCCTCCAGGCATTGAGATGCTCACACAATCTCTATCCTTTAAATACACACACAATCACACACACACTCACTCACAAGACCAGCTAGCTAACCTTCAGTCCCATTCACACATGCAAGTCCATTCCCAAAGTCTTGCGGATTACTTCGTACAGGGGGTGTGGGGGGGGGGGGGGGGTGTCATGTGTGAATGGGTAAAGTGTACCGACCTGAAGTTAGTCGAGGTATACGTCTTTCTGACGCAAGACGAACCAAACAGACTCAGACTCCGCTGAATCTCTGTATTTTAATTCCCCGATCTTTCCGGGTGATTTGTCCAAACAATATCAATGCATCTTCTTTTGTTTGCAATTTTGCACATTTCCAACAACAATGGTTGGAAAGCTGGAACAGCTGGCTGTAAACATTTGGAGATTCATTCCACATCCCTGTTAAATTATCCCAG
>JANIIK010001672.1:235000-262667 GCA_027704905.1 Muraenolepis orangiensis
AGTGTCGTACAAATAGGCTTAGAGATAGCTTCCACAGTCAGGCCATCAGGCTGCTGAACAAGGGCGTATAACATATAACAATGTATATTTTATTACATTGATTTATATATATATATTGCTCTTTTCTGTGCTGATTTTTGCATTTTATAAATTGCATTTTTTATTTTTATTTTATATTCCTTATTCAATTTTTTATTCTATTTTTATCTATTTTTATCTATTTTTATTTTTTATCTTATTCTATAACTGCTGTCTGTCGTCGGGTATTGCACACAAGAATTTCACATCACTGCTTTATACTAAACTGTAAACTGTGAAGTGACAATAAACTTGACTTGACTTGACTTGACTGTCTGTCTGTCTGTCTGTCTGTCTGTCTGTCTGTCTGTCTGTCTGTCTGTCTGTCTGTCTGTCTGTCTGAGCACACAAATGGGCAACAGAATATCAACGATGACTTGAGTGTTTTAGCTGTTGAACTGTTGTGTGAATGGATGTGTGAGACCCAGTCTGTATGAATGCTCTGATTCATGTCCATTTACAAAAATCAAGAGTTGATGCGAAAAAAGTAAAAAGTAAAAATAAAAAATCGAAACTAAATGATAAATGAGTGGTGAGTTAATATGAAGACTCACACATGGACAAGTATGTTTGAAACACACACGGCTTGTAACTTGGAAGTGTTTAACGGTGACGTTATGAATACAAATAAACCACCAGCGGGTCAGACGGTCAGTCGGGGTTTTTCCCACCTCGGTGTCTGGTTTCCATTCATGAAGTGGGTCTGATCGACCCCTGAAGCGCCAGGAATATCTCCACCAGCTGGTTAGGACTTGGAAACCAGACCCCTCTTCCTCCTCCTCCTCCTCCTCCTCCTCCTCTTCCTCCTCCTCCTCCTCTTCCTCCTCCTCCTCCTCCTCCTTCTCCTCTTCCTCCTCCTCCTCCTCTTCCTCCTCCTCCTCCTCTTCCTCCTTCGTCCTCTACAGCGAAAAACTATTCCGGTCTTGCTGGCCACCTCGCATATTCAACCCCCCGTGTGTAAAAATAGGCCGAACGCTAAGTAAGGCTATCGAAGGGATTTTAGTGGCACATGAGGGGGTTCAAATTCACACAAAACAAAGGACAAATAATCCATAATCCACATGTACAAACTGTTGATGACATACTGTGTGTGTGTGTGTGTGTGTGTACGATGTTTTATGAAATGACAGCCACAGGTACAGAACGATGACATTAGAAAACTTTATTCACACTCATCAAGAGCATCCAAAAATAACAACAGCAGTCTGAAATGTTCAAGTGCATTTTGCATTTCAAGTCTTCAGTTCCACCAAGTAGATTATTGAATGAATAGATATTTTTATTTAAATAAATAGATCACGTAGTTATTATGATTAGTCTTCACGTAGTTATTATTATTCATGTTTTATTTTTGTTGTTGTTGCCTAAACTTGCAAATAACGTGTGAAAAGCATTCAAGTTTAAACAGGCTTTCCTTCTCCCTCCGATATCGGCAACAGACACAAACACAAAGAGGAAGATACAAAAGTATAAAAGGAAAATTCATGTTAACTCAACATATTTTATGTTGTTGACATGTAAAAAACAACGATAATAATAATTGCACGTTCTCCATCTCCCGTGAGTTTCAGTAAAGTTACCCTTCCTCCTTAAGCAGCATCGTCATCCTCACCCTTTTGTTCCAAACATCTCGACCCCTTCCCCTCCGCCTTACTTCCGCACGTCAAACCCTCCCCAAAATGTCCCCAAAAAGTCCTTGCAGTCACGTCCGAAAATCGCTCTACTCCTCCTCCTCCTCCTCCTCCTCCTCCTCCTCCTCCTCCTCCTCCTCCTCCTCCTCCTCTCTAACGTCCTCCCCACCCCGGGGGGTTCTGAAGTCCATGCGGGCCAGCAGCAGCTGGGCGGCCTCAGTGTCCACCTCCAGGTGCTCCAGGCTCTCGAAGCCCGGCTCGGGCCTCTCCAGGCCGGGCCCCTTGGCCGTCTCCCGGGCCTGCCGGATCAGCTCCTTGGCGCCCTGCAGGAACTCGGCGGCGCCGCCGCGCTCGGCGCTCTGCGTCAGCGTGTCCTTCAGCCGTCCGCCGGCCTCCAGGTGCCCCTTGTAGCCGTCCACCAGCGACCGCAGCGTGGCCACCTTCTCCGCCTCCTCCTGGGCCAGGCGCTCCAGCAGCTGGCCCTTGCGCTCCTCCAGCGTGGCGTAGAGCAGGTCGAAGCTCTCGCCCAGGCGTCGGCGCTGCCGCTCGGCGTTGTCCCGCAGCGCCGTGCACGACTCCTCCATGCGGGCCGCGGTGGCCGCCGCCGCCCCGTTGGCCACGCCCAGCGCCTCCACCGCCGCCCGCAGCTCCGCCTTCTGGCTCTGGTAGACGGCGTGCAGCGGGGACACCTCGCAGTCCTTGTGCTGGCCGAACACCTTGCACATGGAGCAGGTGGGCGTCTGGCAGGTGAGGCAGTAGATGTTGATGCGTTCCTCGGGGTGCTCGGTGCACAGGGGCTCCTTGGCGTCCCTGTCCTTCAGCGGGGGGTCCAGGGCCCGGTTGTCGCCCTCGCCCCCGCCGCCGCCATCGCCCTTCTTCTCCTGCTGCGTCTTGTAGAGGTCGATGATGTTCTCCACCAGCAGGTTACGCTGCAGGCCATAGACGCCGTGGCGGTCCAGCGTCACCTCGAAGCGGCACGTGGGGCAGCGGAAGGTGCCCCCCGAGTAGTGGTAGGGGTTGCGGGAGTCGTAGAGGTCGCTGGCGCAGCCGCGACACAGGTTGTGCTGGCAGGGCAGGATGACCACGGGCTTGGTGAACATCTCCAGGCAGATGGGGCAGCTCAGCTGCTTCTCCAGGCTCTCCATGGGGCTGGGGGCTTGCACCACCTGGCCCGTCTGGATGTCCATCCTGTGTTGATACTCTCCTCCGGAGAAGACGGCGTGCGGTAAAGGAAAGGATCCCGGGGTATATCCTGAGTGTTGTGTCAGGCGGCTTGTGGTCTCTTGGCTCTCTTTGCTCTTCGTCTGTGTTCTGGTCCCTGGTTGTGTTTTTATTCTGTTCTGACGGCTCGTGGGAGCAGTGTCTGCCTTTTATACCCACGGAGAAGGCAGACACCAAACACCACGCCCCCGTCCCGTCCCGTCCCGTCACTTGTTTGCAGGCAGAGAAAATAGACTCCCCCCCCCCCCCCAACACACACACACACACACAAACACACCGCCCTTGCTTTGGCACATGCTATACTTGGCCTCTCAACACCCACCCCCCCCCCCCCTCACCTCACACAAAGTGTCCTTGTGACAGGGGTGGTGAGGATGTGGAGGAGGTGGAGGAGGTGGTGGTGAAGAGGTGAAGGAGGGGAGGAAGTGGAGGAAGAGAGGAAAGGAGGAGGTGGAGGGGAGGTGGAGGAGGAGAGGAGGAAGTGGAGGAAAAGAGGTGCGGAGGAGGTGGAGAAGGAGAGGAGAAGGAGAGGGTGAGGAAGTGAGCCGGAGAGGAGAGGAGGAGGTGGAAGAGAAGGAGAGGGAGGTGGAGGAAGAGAGGAGGAGGGGTTGCTGTGGAGGAGAGTAGGAGGTGGGGGAGGAGCAGGAGTAGGAGAGGATGAGGAGTTGAGCTGGTGGAGAAGAGAGGGAGTAGGAGGAAGAGAGGAGGTGGTGGGTGAGGAGCAGGAGGAAGAAGAGAAGGAGAGGATGAGGAGTTGAGCTGGAGGAGAGAAGGAGAGTGAGACATGTTTCATTGGTTAAGGATGTTCTGACCGACTGTGGTCACCTCTGCCGGACGGACATGAAATATTGTTGAAAAAAAATGTCACATCCAAAATAAACATGTCCTATTTTAAGCGAGCGGAACTTGACACCTCCTGCTACATCCCTCTGCTGCTTTTAAACCGATATGATCTTATTTATTGTTTACATACCTGTATGCCTCTCCGGGAACCATCACCTTATCGTGGTGGATAGGTTTGAGTGTCCCTGTGAACCTGAGAGCTGTGTTGTCTGGAGCCTAGTGCTCCTGGTAGGGTCTCCCATGGCAGATTGGAAAACGCAACGTGGCCACTTCCCCTTCCCGCAGACCCACCAGAACCCGGTGGCAGGGGTGAAGGGGGGTGAAGGTAGGGGAACTGAAGGCAGAGGGCCTCAATGGTCCAAACCCAGCCTACAGAGACTGGCTTTGGGGACGTGGAATTTCCCCTCTTTGGGGGGAAGGAGCCTGAGCTTGTGCGGGAGGTGGAATGCTACCAGTCAGATCTGGTGGGGCTTACCTCTACGCACAGCATTGGCTCTGGAACTAAACTCCTGGATAGGGGTTGGACTCTTTCCTTCTCTGGAGTTGCTCAGGGTGTGAGGCACCGGGTCGGGCAAGTCCCCGGCTGAGTGCCGCTATGTTGGAGTTTACCCCGGTGGACGAGAGGGTCGCCTCCCTACGCCTTAGGGTCATGGGGGGAAAACTCTGACTGTGGTTTGTGCTCCAAACAACAGTTCGGAATAACCCGCCTCCTTGGATACCCTGGATAGAGTCCATTCTTGGCTCCTATAGGGGACTCCATAGTCCTCCTGGGAGACTTCAATGCACACGTGGGCAACGATGGGGAAACTTGGAGGGGCGTGTTGGGATGAACGGCCTACCTGATCTGAACCGGAGTGGGTTTTTGTTATTGGATTTCTGTGCTAGTCATGGATTGGCCATAACAAACACCATGTTCAAACATAAGGATGCTCATACATGTACATGGTACCAGAGTACCTTAGACCGAAGGTCAATGATCAATTTTGTTATCGTGTCATCTGACCTGAGGCCGCATGTTTTGGACACTCGGGTGAAGAGAGGGGCAGAGCTGTAAACGATCCATCTGGTGGTGGTAAGATGGCGGGGGAAGCCTCTGGACAGACCTTGTAAGCCCGAACGTGTAGTGTGGGTGAACTGGGAACGTCTGGTGGATGCCAATGTCCGGGACCTTCAGCTCTCAATTTTTCGGGCATCTCTGTGAAGGTTGGGTACGTTGAACCAGAGTGGTCATTGTTCAAAGCTTCTATTGCTGAAGCTGCGGTTGAGAGCTGTGGCCTCAAGGTCATTGGTGCATCAAGTGGCAGCAACCCTTCGGACTTCGTGGTGGACACAGGTGGTCAGGGAAGGCGTCCGACTGAAGAAGGAGGCCTTCCGGGCTATGTTAGCCTGTGAGACTCCGGACTCAGTTGCGAGGTATCGACAGGCTAAGAGGACGGCAGCCGCAGCGGTAGCGGAGGCAAGCAGCGGGTGTGGGAAGAATTTGGAGAAGCCATGGAGAAGGACTTTCAGTTGGCACCAAAGCGCTTCTGACAAACAATCCGGCGCCTCAGGAGGGGGAAGCGTGGATCCATCCAAGCTGTGTACAGTAAGGGTGGGACATTGCTGACCTCAACTGAGGAGCTGATCGGGTGGTGGAAAGAGCACTTTGAGAAACTTCTTAACCCAACTAACCCACCCTGAACGGTAGAGGCAGAGCTGGAGGATGAAGGAAGGAAAAATCTCCCTGGAGGAAGTCACTGTGGTAGTCAAACATCTTCACAGTGGCAAAGCCCCAGGGATCCGTCCAGAAATGCTAAAGGCTCTGGGTGTTGAGGGGCTGTCATACCCCTCGTGCCTGGGGAGTGTCAAACGGGGGTGGTGGTATCCCTGTTCAAAATGTGGAACCAGAGGGTGTGTACCAATTACTGGGGTATCACATTAATCAGCCTCCCTGGGAAAGTCTACTCTAAGACGCTGGAAAGGAGGGTTTGGCCGGTAGTCGAACCTCAGATTGAAGAGGAACCATGCGGATTCCGCCCTGTTCGTGGAACAACGGACCAGCTTTTCACTTGCAAGGATCCTGGAGGGGGCTTGGGAGTATGCCCATCCGGTCTACATGTGTTTTGTGGATTTGGAGAAGGCATATGATTGGGTCCCTCGGGAAATACTGTGGGGGGTGCTGCGGGAGTATGGGGTTCGGGGGTCACTACTGAGGGCCATCCAATCTCTGTACTCCCAAAGCAAGAACTGTGTCCAGATTCTCGGTAGTAAGTCAGGCCTGTTCTCAGTGGGTGTTGGCCTCCGCCAGGGCTGCGCTTTGTGACCCATCCTGTTTGTGATTTTCATGGACAGGATTTCAAGGTGTAGTCATGGAGGGGAGGGTTTCAGTATGGTGGGCTCAGGATTGAATCCCTGCTGTTTGCAGATGATGTGTTCCTGTTTGCGTCATCAGTATGTGACCTTCAGCACTCACTGGATTGGTGTGTGAATGTGTAAATCGGCTGGGATGAGGATCAGCACCTCTTAATCTGTGGCCATGGTTCTCAGCCGGAAACTGGTGGATTGTCTACTCCAAGTAGGGAGTGAGTCCTTATCCCAAGTGAAGGAGTTCAAGTATCTCAGGGTCTTGTTCTCCAGTGAGGGGACGATGGAGCGTGAGACTGACAGGAGAATAGGTGCAGCGGGAGCGGTATTGGGTGCACTTTGGCGCACCGTTGTAACCAAAAGAGAGTTGAGCCAGAAGGCAAAGCTCTCGATCTACCGATCAGTCTTTGTTCCTACCCTCACCTATGATCATGAACAATGGGTCATGACCGAAAGGATGAGATCGCGAATACAAGATTCAAGATTCAAGATTCAAGAGACTTTGTTTATCCCGAGGGAAATTAAGGTGCAACAGTTGAAACAGTGGGAATAAATGCACGCAAAAATATACAATACCTAAAACTAATAACAACAAACTAAACTAAACTAAACAGAGTTCCTTGACCTCTGGAGGGAAACACACATGTTGACGGTGCTCAGCTCTCAGGTTTCATGTTTATGTTTTCTCAGAAGAAGTTACATAAGGAGAGAAAGGATCTTTCACTACTAATGGAGAAATACAAAACACAGAGTTGTGACACTTTGTGCTTGGCACCACGTGTGTGGTGTGTTGTTGTGTACAGGAGTGTTCAGGTGTGTGTGTGTTTGTGTGTGTGTGTGTGTGTGTGCTCATATTTCCACAAGATAAAGAGGGCCAGCAGGTGTCATCTGGCGGATGTAAACACAACAGTCCTGCGTCACTGAACACGGGGCTTGTGCAATCGAATTCAGGCAGACATGGTGTTTGTTTGTGTGTGTGTTACTGTGTGTGTGTGTTACTGTTTGTGTGTGTGTGTGTGTGTGTGTTACTGCGTGTGTGTGTGTTACTGCATGTGTGTGTGTTACTGTGTGTGTGTGTTACTTTGTGTGTGTGTTTGTTACTGCGCGTGTGTGTGTGTGTGTGTGTTACTGCACGTGAATGTGTGTGTAACTGCGTGTGTGTGTTACTGCGTGTGTGTGTGTTACTGCACGTGTCTGTGTTACTGTGTGTGTGTGTTACTGCACGTGTGTGTGTTACTGCACGTGTGTGTGTTACTGTGTGTGTGTGTTACTTTGTGTGTGTGTGTGTGTTACTGCGTGTGTGTGTGTTACTGCACGTGAGTGTGTGTGTTACTGCGTGTGTGTGTGTTACTGCATGTGTGTTTGTGTGTTACTGTGTGTGTGTGTTACTGTGTGTGTGTGTGTGTGTGTGTGTGTGTGTGTGTTACTGTGTGTGTTACTGTGTGTGTGTGTGTGTTACTGCGTGCGTGTGTGTGTGCGTGTGTGTGTGCACTTGCGTCTTTGGGTGTGTGTGTGTGTATCTTTGCGTGTGTGTGTTTGTGTGTGGGTTTGTGCATGTGTGTGGTACTGTATGTGCTTGTGTGTTACTGCGTGTGTGTGTGGTACTGCATGTGCGTGTGTATTACTGTGTGTGTGTGTTTGCGACCAACTGTCGTTCTCTGCAAACATTGCATCGGTGACACGCTCCTGCAGATTCCTCCTCTACAACATCAGGAGGATTCAGCCTTTTCTCACTGAAAAGGCTGCCAGGTGCTCATCCAGGCTCTAGTCATCTCCCGTCTGGACTACCGCAACTCCCTCCTTGCTGGCGCCCCGGCATTTGCCATCAGACCCCCGGAGCTCATTCAGAAAGCTGCAGCTCGCCTGGTGTTCAACCGCCCCAAGTACTCCCACACATCTACCCTCCTTCGGACTCTACACTGGCTACCTGTAGCTGCTCCATCCAGTTCAAGACCTTGGTGCTAGCCTACAAGGCAGTAAAAGGTACTGCTTCATCCTACCTCCAGGCAATGGTCAAGGCCTACATCCCAACCCGTCCACTTCGCTCGGCTTCTTCGGGCCGTCTGCTCGCCCCCTCACTTAGGGGCCCCTGAGGGCCGATCTACAGTCACGGCTCTTCTCCGTCCTGTGGCCCCAATTTGGTGGAACAAACTCCCCACGGAGGTCAGGACTGCAGAGTCACTCCCCATCTTCCACCGCAGGCTGAAAACCCATCTCTTCAGGACACACTTCCTGGATCCTTCCTTGTAGCGTCAATTAAGTCAGTCAAAGTAGATGACATATTATAGATAGGTAGATATTGTTCTAGATATTGTTGCATATTGTTTGCCAACTTATTGTACTTTTTCCCTTACACTTTTGCCTGAATTATTGTCCTTCTACCTGAGCACTGGTTCAGTTACTGGAGACTTGTTAGAAATGAATTGCACTTTGGGCGTGTGTGTGTGTGTGTGTGTGTGTGTGTGTGTGTGTGCGCCACGGAGTCGACAACATGCCTACGGTGGAAGGCGAGTCCGGTACGCTGTACCCAGTAACATGATGTCACGGTTTTTGGACGAGTCTCTTTCATCCCATGCTGAGCATCACTGAGCCCATCCAGCCAGACGTGTTTTGATGTGAGCTGACGTCACAGCAATACAGACAACGGATATTTCTAAAGGCACAGTTTGTTTTGTCTGGATACAAGATGCTTTATTGGCCATTTGCAACAAGTACAATGGAATGCTTACTCCCCATTCCCTCCCGCTGTATGGATTCTTAAAACAATACTATAATCTAAAGACTATATACAATAAAATTGAGGATAAAAAAACCCAATATAGTGACGGATGATATTAACATGTTTTGTGCAAAAAGATTGAAAAGCATTTAAAGTGCAGCAGCATCATGAATACAGAGCAGTACAGAGCAGTAACTGTGATGAGTCCAGAGAGTCCAGCAAAGTATGACAGAGTAATGTTATTATTTTTTTTTTTTTAACTACTTATTTTGTCCCGAGGGAAATTACTTCTCTGCATCTTGACCCATCCTAGTGTTAGGAGCAGTGGGCAGCCATTAGTACAGCGCAGGGGGTGCCTTGCTCAAGGGCACTTAGGCAGTAACCTGGTGTTTCCGGGTCTTGAACCGGCGACCTTGCGGCTCCCAAGCCAAGTCCTTATCCACTGAGCTACTGCCCCCCCAAATGACATGTTATGATAGTGTAATTTTAATGACATGTTATGATAGTGTAATGTTAATGACATGTTATGATAGTGTAATGTTAATGACTTGTTATGATAGTGTAATGTTAATGACATGTTATGATAGTGTAATGTTAATGACATGTTGTGATAGTGTAATGTTAATGACATGTTATGATAGTGTAATGTTAATGACATGTTATGATAGTGTAATGTTAATGACATGTTATGATAGTGTAATGTTAATGACTTGTTATGATAGTGTAATGTTAATGACATTTTATGATAGTGTAATGTTAATGACATGTTGTGATAGTGTAATGTTAATGACATGTTATGATAGAGTAATGTTAATGACATGTTATGATAGTGTAATGTTAATGACATGTTATGATAGAGTAATGTTAATGACATGTTATGATAGTGTAATGTTAATGACATGTTATGATAGAGTAATGTTAATGACATGTTATGATAGTGTAATGTTAATGACATGTTATGATAGTGTAATGTTAATGACATGTTATGATAGAGTAATGTTAATGACATGTTATGATAGTGTAATGTTAATGGCATATTATGATAGTGTAATGTTAATGACATGTTATGATAGAGTAATGTTAATGGCATATTATGATAGTGTAATGTTAATGACATGTTATGATAGAGTAATGTTAATGACAATGTTATGATAGAGTAATGTTAATGACATGTTATGATAGTGTCATGTTAATGACATGTTATGATAGTGTAATGTTAATGACATGTTATGATAGTGTAATGTTAATGACATGTTATGATAGTGTAATGTTAATGACAATGTTATGATAGTGTAATGTTAATGACATGTTATGATAGTGTAATGTTAATGACAATGTTATGATAGTGTAATGTTAATGACAATGTTATGATAGTGTAATGTTAATGACAATGTTATGACCACTTCCAGTGTATTTGTTTACTTTGAACTAGCTAGCTACAGCTTCTGAGGTAATATTTCACCATGAATACCCATACGAAAATGCGAAGAAATACTCCGAACATTGTTGTGTACCGCTTTGTTCGGCATCATCAAAATGTAATAGTATTTAGAGTTTCCATGGCTTTCCAACCCATCCCGACCTGAGAAGACAGTGGCTGGTGAACATACGTGGGGATAGTTTCACCATCTCCTCTCACACAAAGGTCTGCAGCAGACACTTTGCTACCGATCAACTCATAGAGCCAACGACCCTTGATGGTTGAAGAAGGCTTGTTTAAAGGTGCTGTATGGAAGCTTTTTGAATGGAATGGCTATTTTGTTGAAATACCACAGCGTAGTGTGTGGGAGAGAACAGAGCGGCCCATTGAACCAGTCCCTTCTGAGGAGCAAGAACAGCACATCGATGGCACTAAGGATCACGACTACTGCTCAGTCCCTCAACCGTCTGCACTGGACATGGCTGCATCAACTGCAGAAGACCTGTCCAAAAAAGTAGAGGAATCTGAGAAAGGAAATACAGGAGTTATGTGTCCAGAAGAGTTTGGCTTACAGCGGTTTGCTGGCTCCGACAAGGACATCCAATAGATTTCCAAGCTATGACCACCTGAACCTACCTCCAAACGTTGGTCAAGCCTTACATCCCAGCCAGAGCGCTCCGCTCAACTTCCGCCAGGCGACTTGTTCGACCTTCACTGATGACAACCAAGCATCGCTCTTACAAGACCCAGCTCTTCACAGCTCTGGCTCCACAGGTGGAATGAACTCCCGTCTCATGTCAGGACGGCAGAGTCCCTCGCCAGCTTCCGCAAGAGACTCAAGACCCACCTGTTCAGAGTCCACCTGGGCTCTCCATGAACCCTCCTTCTCCTTTGTGAACCCCTAACTTGCTTAAGTCCTGACATTAATAGCTCTTAGCATGTTGTATATTCTAGCAAGTGTATATCCTTAATGTTGATAACACACTCTTATCACAGCTACTTAAGCAGGTGACCTGGCAGTACCAAATTGTGTTATTCATCTTGTTCATATGAATGCATGTGAACTGCTCTATTTTTATGTTTGCGTACCTCAGTGTTATGCTATTGTCTGCTTCAACAAATGTACACCTTGTAAGTCACTTTGGATTAAAGCATCTGCCAAATGCCCTAAATGTAAATGTAAATTATGGCGTTTTGGGGTTTGATTGAGCCTTCAATTTACAAAATGGTTCGGGTCTCAAGAGCCAAGAGCCTCCAGAGCACGTCCATCAACGGTAGGTTATGGTCTGAGCGTGCTTTGTAGTAACAGAGCCACGGGTGGAATGCTATTGCATTTAAACAAGGCTACACTAAAGGACTCAGCCCCCTTAAAATACACCAGTGCACTACAGCAACTCACTGTTTTTCCCCATGGTATGGTACAGCCTAACTAGTTCAAACTTAAAGCAGTAACCTTTTTTTTAACCTTCTAGCTGCTCCAGCCAATTGACAAGTTCTTTATTTTCCTGGTCATCCTGTGGGTTGGTTTGAAGGAGAGCGACCTGGTGCATGGATTCAGCACACACCAGTCCACAGTGAGCCGCATTATTGCAACATAGACACGTTTTCTAGCCACTGCACTGGGGTCTCAATGCATCTGGCTCACACCTGCGGAAGTGCAAGCTTACCTCCTTCCTTGAGGAATTCAGAGATTTCCCAGACACCCAGGTCATCTTGGACTGCTCAAGTGTCAGACACCATCCTCACCACTCCTGCAAAGTGAAATGTACTCCACCTACACATTTTACATAGCCCCACATGGTGTAGTCACATTTGTCTCCACACTTTACGCTGGGTCAGTGAGTGAAAAAAAGCTATTCAAACAGTTAGGGTTGGCCAAGTTGCTCACGGAAGAAATGGCAGTGATGGATGACAAGGGCTTCCTCATTAGTGGTTGTGTTAAGTGCAAAATATACTGCCCACCATTTCTGTCAAAGCAAAATCAGATGCCTGCATACCAGGTTACTGAAACACAATCAATAGCACGACTCAGAGTACATGTGGAACGAGTCATTAGGAGAATTAAAGAAAACTAATTGTTTTATGGCATCATCCCCCTTTCCCATGCAGGAAACATTAGCCAAACGTTTACAGTGGCATGCCTGTTGTCAAACTACCAACACAAGGCATTAGTTAAGGCATGGGTTAAGTAAAGAATCGGTTCAACACCAGGTTTTTGTCATTTAATTAAGTGAATTTTGTTTATTCCAGTGGCAGATCATTTTGTACACAAACATCAACGTAAGAAAACGTTGAATGTAATTTGTATATGTAGCAGGACCACTGGGTTTAGGTAACTGTCCCACACTGACCTCTACGCCCTGAACTCACCACCTAAAGTAGGTCAACTCCTCCCCCAGAGCCAACCCCTAATTTACTCGGTAGTTAAGGCACCTGTGGCATCGTGGCAGCCTTTGGTTCGTTTACTGCCTGCCTGTTGCCACATGGCCACCTTAAGGGTAGGTCAATTGTCAGATTCTGGATGTCATGTTTGATCAGCAACTTAATATTCCTCATGTGCATCTTATATTAGCACTGAATTACATCCATTAGAATTAGCCTACTGTCAGCTTGTATCCTGGTCTACCTGGTGACTCAGCCCTGTTAGACTGCCTCCCCCTGGCCGGTGGTGGGTAAGGGGGACACAGCCCTGTTAGACTGCCTCCCCCTGGCCGGTGGTGGGTAAGGGGGACAGCCCTGTTAGACTGCCTTCCCCTGGCCGGTGGTGGGTAAGGGGGACACAGCCCTGTTAGACTGCCTCCCCCTGGCTGCCATCTGCCCACTCCCCTTTCCCCTCATTGGTTTTAGTATTTCCAGTAAGTGTTTTACCAGAATGAACAAATAAATGTGATTGAAATAAACTGTTAAACTTTTTCATTATAATTGAACCACGTCTCTGTCTTGTGTCAGTCATGAACTTGTAGAGCCTATTGTTCTGAGGTGTAGATTAAATCTCTCCTGGTGTGGAACTCCCCAGGTGGCGTTGTCAGGCATGTTGGTATTTGGGAGGCTCAGCCTTTAGAACCGACCACCCCGCCACATATAGATTTGTAAAAACGAACATTGTAACATATTGTACATATATCATATTGAACTATTGTAACATATTGGCAAAAAAAACATGATTGAAAAATGAACTAATAAAATATTTTAGAAGATGTTTGTCTTTCATTGAAGAACCTGGGTTTTGTTCATGTTTAAAGGTTCATTTCTCAAAGACGGGTATCTTGGCATGTATATGTAGAACAATAAATGATCAGCTTTTTCTCTAATTGGTTTTTGCACAACATGTGGATCCAGGTTTGGAACAGCAAGGCCACATGTGTGATCACACTCACCTGCCTGCACACGGAGCATCGGCTGGGCTCAACACCACTTGCCATGAATCACCAAGCGTAATCTGAGAAGAAGAAAGAGAACATTTTAAATTTAACCTCTGCTTCATGGAAAATAGCAAGTAGGTAATTATGAATAGAACAGTTATTGTTCCTGAACCATGCTCCTAGACGATGCCTACCCTCCTGGATGCTTAGCTTTACATTCTCTCCCTACTCAAACTTGAATAACCTTCCTTGATAACTATTATGCCTTAGATGATGTATATTAGCAGTGTTAACTTATGTAAATATGTTTCTGATCAACACCTTATCCTTATTATCTTGAACAAATTGTCTTACCAATGTGCAGGGAGACAGGCAAAACATTGAAGTTGGTGAGTCTTTAGGATTAAACTTAGCTATAATGCTCCACTGAACGAGGATGAACAACGTTACACAGCTTCCTGCCTCCACTTAAGCTGTGTGGTGTCTCACTCTTCCTCATGTCCTGTAGCACAAGGCTCTCACCACCTGGCCTGACAGCATGTCTTTATTGGACACTGAATCAAATAACAAAAGTGTTAGCATTACATCTAGCTAGCTAGTTAGTCAGTCAGTAAGTCAGTCAGTCAGGTAAGTTGTTTTCTTACCTTCATAGTTGTGTATGTATGACGCTGCATACAATTTAAAACCTTTATCCAACTTGCTTGTTGGGGCTTTGGTCGTCCTACAAATCCGGTGAACATCGGTGATCAACTTTGGGAGCTCTTGTAAACACCGGGTGAAGAATGTCGCCGTTGAACCGGAAACAATCGAGCGGTATTAAGTCGTATTAAGTAGTACGCAAAAGTGTTTTAGGGATAATAAAGATAGCCCTGATGGTTGATCTACTGTCCACTGTACGACCAGTGTGCACTTACTGTACTGTATAAATAGATCTCATAGTTATTATTATTAATATTCTTTTCTTTTTTGTTGTTGCCTAAACTTGCAAATAAATAAAAAAGCATTCAAGTTTAAACAGTCTTTCTCCCCCTCCGATATCGGCAACAAACACGAACAAAGAGGAAGATACAAAAGTATAAAAGAAACATCTGTTCAACCCAACATGTTTTATGTTGGATATGTAAAAACGATAATAATTGCACCTTCTCCATCTCCCGGGAGTTTTGGTAAAGTTACCCTTCCACCTTAAGAAGCATCGTCATCCTCCCCACCCTTTTGTTCCAAACATCTCCATCCCCTTCCTCCTCCGCCTCACTTCCGCACGTCAAACCCTCCCCAAAATGTCCCCAAAAAGTCCCCACGGTGTCACGTCCGAAAATCGCTCTACTCCTCCTCCTCCTCCCTAACGTCCTCCCCATCCCGGGGGGTTCTGAAGTCCATGCGGGCCAGCAGCAGCTGGGCGGCCTCAGTGTCCACCGCCAGGTGCTCCAGGCTCTCGAAGCCCGGCTCGGGCCTCTCCAGGCCGGGCCCCTTGGCCGTCTCCCGGGCCTGCCGGATCAGCTCCTTGGCGCCCTGCAGGAACTCGGCGGCGCCGCTGCGCTCGGCGCTCTGCGTCAGCGTGTCCTTCAGCCGTCCGCCGGCCTCCAGGTGCCCCTTGTAGCCGTCCACCAGCGACCGCAGCGTGGCCACCTTCTCCGCCTCCTCCTGGGCCAGGCGCTCCAGCAGCTGGCCCTTGCGCTCCTCCAGCGTGGCGTAGAGCAGGTCGAAGCTCTCGCCCAGGCGTCGCCGCTGCCGCTCGGCGTTGTCCCGCAGCGCCGTGCACGACTCCTCCATGCGGGCCGCGGTGGCCGCCGCCGGCCCGTTGGCCACGCCCAGCGCCTCCGCCGCCACCCGCAGCTCCGCCTTCTGGCTCTGGTAGACGGCGTGCAGCGGGGACACCTCGCAGTCCTTGTGCTGGCCGAACACCTTGCACATGGAGCAGGTGGGCGTCTGGCAGGTGAGGCAGTAGATGTTGATGCGTTCCTCGGGGTGCTCGGTGCACAGGGGCTCCTTGGCGTCCCTGTCCTTCAGCGGGGGGTCCAGGGCCCGGTTGTCGCCCTCGCCCCCGCCGCCGCCATCGCCCTTCTTCTCCTGCTGCGTCTTGTAGAGGTCGATGATGTTCTCCACCAGCAGGTTACGCTGCAGGCCGTAGACGCCGTGGCGGTCCAGCGACACCTCAAAGCGGCACGTGGGGCAGCGGAAGGTGCCCCCCGAGTAGTGGTAGGGGTTGCGGGAGTCGTAGAGGTCGCTGGCGCAGCCGCGACACATGTTGTGCTGGCAGGGCAGGATGACCACGGGCTTGGTAAACATCTCCAGGCAGATGGGGCAGCTCAACTGCTTCTCCAGGCTCTCCATGGGGCTGGGGGCTTGCACGGCGAGAAGACGGCGTGCGGTAAAGGAAAGGATCCCGGTGTATATCCTGAGTGTTGTGTCAGGCGGCTTGTGGTCTCTTGGCTCTCTTTGCTCTTCGTCTGTGTTCTGGTCCCTGGTTGTGTTTTTATTCTGTTCTGACGGCTCGTGGGAGCAGTGTCTGCCTTTTATACCCACGGAGGAGGCAGACACCAAACACCACGCCCCCGTCCCGTCCCGTCCCGTCACTTGTTTGCAGGCAGAGAAAATAGACTCCCCCCCCCCCCCCAACACACACACACACACACACACACCGCCCTTGCTTTGGCACATGCTATACTTGGCCTCTCAACACCCACCCCCCCCCCCCCTCACCTCACACAAAGTGTCCTTGTGACAGGGGTGGTGAGGATGTGGAGGAGGAGGAGGAGGTGGTGGTGAAGAGGTGAAGGAGGGGAGGAAGTGGAGGAAGAGAGGAAAGGAGGAGGTGGAGGGGAGGTGGAGGAGGAGAGGAGGAAGTGGAGGAAAAGAGGTGCGGAGGAGGTGGAGAAGGAGAGGAGAAGGAGAGGGTGAGGAAGTGAGCCGGAGAGGAGAGGAGGAGGTGGAAGAGAAGGAGAGGGAGGTGGAGGAAGAGAGGAGGAGGGGTTGCTGTGGAGGAGAGTAGGAGGTGGGGGAGGAGCAGGAGTAGGAGAGGATGAGGAGTTGAGCTGGTGGAGAAGAGAGGGAGTAGGAGGAAGAGAGGAGGTGGTGGGTGAGGAGCAGGAGGAAGAAGAGAAGGAGAGGATGAGGAGTTGAGCTGGAGGAGAGAAGGAGAGTGAGACATGTTTCATTGGTTAAGGATGTTCTGACCGACTGTGGTCACCTCTGCCGGACGGACATGAAATATTGTTGAAAAAAATTGTCACATCCAAAATAAACATGTCCTATTTTAAGCGAGCGGAACTTGACACCTCCTGCTACATCCCTCTGCTGCTTTTAAACCGATATGATCCTATTTATTGTTTACATACCTGTATGCCTCTCCGGGAACCATCACCTTATCGTGGTGGATAGGTTTGAGTGTCCCTGTGAACCTGAGAGCTGTGTTGTCTGGAGCCTAGTGCTCCTGGTAGGGTCTCCCATGGCAGATTGGAAAAAAAAAGAAAAAAAGCAACGTGGCCACTTCTCCTTCCCGCAGACCCACCAGAACCCGGTGGCAGGGGGTGAAGGCAGGGGGTGAAGGTAGGGGGTGAAGGTAGGGGAACTGAAGGCAGAGGGCCTCAATGGTCCAAACCCAGCCTACAGAGACTGGCTTTGGGGACGTGGAATTTCCCCTCTTTGGGGGGAAGGAGCCTGAGCTTGTGCGGGAGGTGGAATGCTACCAGTCAGATCTGGTGGGGCTTACCTCTACGCACAGCATTGGCTCTGGAACTAAACTCCTGGATAGGGGTTGGACTCTTTCCTTCTCTGGAGTTGCTCAGGGTGTGAGGCACCGGGTCGGGCAAGTCCCCGGCTGAGTGCCGCTATGTTGGAGTTTACCCCGGTGGACGAGAGGGTCGCCTCCCTACGCCTTAGGGTCATGGGGGGAAAACTCTGACTGTGGTTTGTGCTCCAAACAACAGTTCGGAATAACCCGCCTCCTTGGACACCCTGGATAGAGTCCATTCTTGGCTCCTATAGGGGACTCCATAGTCCTCCTGGGAGACTTCAATGCACACGTGGGCAACGATGGGGAAACTTGGAGGGGCGTGTTGCGGATGAACGGCCTACCTGATCTGAACCGGAGTGGGTTTTTGTTATTGGATTTCTGTGCTAGTCATGGATTGGCCATAACAAACACCATGTTCAAACATAAGGATGCTCATACATGTACATGGTACCAGAGTACCTTAGACCGAAGGTCAATGATCAATTTTGTTATCGTGTCATCTGACCTGAGGCCGCATGTTTTGGACACTCGGGTGAAGAGAGGGGCAGAGCTGTAAACCGATCACCATCTGGTGGTGAGTCGGGTAAGATGGCGGGGAAGCCTCTGGACAGACCTTGTAAGCCCGAACGTGTAGTGTGGGTGAACTGGGAACGTCCGGGACCTTCAGCTCTCAATTTTTCGGGCATCTCTGTGAAGGTTGGGACATTGAACCAGAGTGGTCATTGTTCAAAGCTTCTATTGCTGAAGCTGCGGTTGAGAGCTGTGGCCTCAAGGTCATTGGTGCATCAAGTGGCAGCAACCCTCGGACTTCGTGGTGGACACAGGTGGTCAGGGAAGGCGTCCGACTGAAGAAGGAGGCCTTCCGAGCTATGTTAGCCTGTGAGACTCCGGACTCAGTTGCGAGGTATCGACAGGCTAAGAGGACGGCAGCCGCAGCGGTAGCGGAGGCAAAGCAGCGGGTGTGGGAAGAATTTGGAGAAGCCATGGAGAAGGACTTTCAGTTGGCACCAAAGCGTTTCTGACAATTTTGCTGTACTGTACTTGTACTGTGCAATGACAATACATTTGAATCTAATCTAATCTAATCTAATCTAATCTAATTTATATTTGTATTCACACTCTTGTGCGCTCTCCGGATCCAGAGTTCCTTGACCTCACATGTTGACGGTGCTCAGAATGATCGCCTCACCTCTCAGGTTTCATGTTTATGTTTTCTCAGAAGAAGTTACATGAGGAGAGAAAGGATCTTCACTACTATGGAGAGATCAACACGAGTTGTGACACGTTGTGCTTGGCCCCACGTGTGTGGTGTGTTGTTGTGTACAGGAGTGTTCAGGTGTGTGTGTGTGTGTGTGTGCGTGTGTGTGTGTGTGTGTGCTCATATTTCCACAAGATAAAGAGGGCCAGCAGATGTCATCTGGCGGATGTAAACACAACAGTCCTGCGTCACTGAACACGGGGCTTGTGCAATCGAATTCAAGCAGACATGGTGTTTGTTTGTGTGTGTGTTACTGTGTGTGTGTGTTACTGTTTGTCTGTGTGTGTGTTTGTGTGTGTGTGTGTGTTACTTTGTGTGTGTGTTTGTTACTGCGTGTGTGTGTGTTACTGTGTTTGTGTGTTACTTTGTGTGTGTGTTTGTTACTGCGTGTGTAACACACACACTACTGTGTGTGTGTTACTGTGTGTGTGTGTGTGTGTGTTACTGCACGTGTCTGTGTTACTGTGTGTGTATGTTACTGTACGTGTGTGTGTTACTGTGTGTGTGTGTTACTTTGTGTGTGTGTGTGTGTTACTGCGTGTGTGTGTGTGTTACTGCACGTGAGTGTGTGTGTTACTGCGTGTGTTACTGTGTGTGTGTGTTACTGTGTGTGTGTGTGTGTGTTACTGCGTGGTGTGTGTGTGCGTGTGTGTGTGCACTTGCGTCTTGGGTGTGTGTGTGGCGCGCGTGTGTATCTTGTGTGTGTGTTTGTGTCTGGGTTTGTGCATGTGTGTGGTACTGTATGTGCTTGTGTGTTACTGCGTGTGTGTGTGGTACTGCATGTGCGTGTGTATTACTGTGTGTGTGTGTGTGTTTGCGACCAACTGTCGTTCTCTGCAAACATTGCATGGTGACACGCTCCTGCAGATTCCTCCTCTACAACATCAGGAGGATTCAGCCTTTTCTCACTGAAAGGCTGCCAGGTGCTCATCCAGGCTCTTGTCATCTCCCGGCTGGACTACCGCAACTCCCTCCTTGCTGGCGCCCCGGCATTTGCCATCAGACCCCGGAGCTCATTCAGAAAGCTGCAGCTCGCCTGGTGTTCAACCGGCCCAAGTACTCCCACACATCTACCCTCCTTCGACTCTATACTGGCTACCTGTAGCTGCTCCCAGTTCAAGACCTTGGTGCTAGCCTACAAGGCAGTAAAAGGAACTGCTCCATCCTACCTCCAGGCAATGGTCAAGGCCTACATCCCAACCCGTCCACTTCGCTCGGCTTCTTCGGGCCGTCTGCTCGCCCCCTCACTTAGGGGCCCCTGAGGGCCGATCTACGGTCACGGCTCTTCTCCGTCCTGTGGCCCCAATTTGGTGAACAAACTCCCCACGGAGGTCAGGACTGCAGAGTCACTCCCCATCTTCCACCGCAGGCTGAAAACCCATCTCTTCAGGACACACTTCCTGGATCCTTCCTCGTAGCGTCAATTAAGTCAGTCAAAGTAGATGACATATTATAGACAGGTATATTGTTCTAGATATTGTTGCATATTGTTTGCCAACTTATTGTACTTTTTCCCTTACACATTTAACTGAATTATTGTACTTCTACCTGAGCACTGGTTCAGTTACTGGAGACTTGTTAGAAATGAATTGCACTTTGGGCATGTGTGTGTGTGTGTGTGTGTGTGTGTGTGTGTGTGTGTGTGTGTGTGTGTGTGTGTGTGTGTGTGTGTGTGTGTGTGTGTGTGTGTGTGTGTGTGTGTGTGTGTGTGTCGGCATTACATACCGACTGCGGGCCCGCCAGTGTATGCCCGTGCACGACGCCTGGACCCAGGCAAGCTGGCTATTGCTAAGGCTGAGTTTGGGGCGATGGAGAGCCTCGGTATTGTGCGACGGTCCAATAGCCCTTGGGCTTCGCCGCTCCATATGGTGCCAAAGGCCACCGGGGGTTGGCGTCCGTGTGGTGATTATCGGCGCCTAAATGAGGCTACGACCCCTGACCGCTACCCCATACCGCACATTCAGGACTTTTCAGCTCGCCTAGCGGGGAAAGCTATTTTTTCTAAAGTGGACCTGGTTCGTGGTTATCACCAGGTTCCAGTACAAACACAGGACATTCCGAAGACCGCGGTAATCACTCCGTTTGGGCTCTTCGAGTTCCTCCGAATGCCTTTTGGACTTAAGAACGCGGCCCAGGCATTTCAGCGCCTTATGGACAGCGTGTTAAGGGACCTGCCGTTCTTGTTCACGTACTTAGACGACATCCTCATCGCCAGCTCCTCAAAGGGTGAGCACATGGCTCATCTCCACACACTGTTCGAGCGCCTAAGTCAGCATGGGTTAATTGTTAACCCAGGGAAGTGCCAGTTTGGACTGCCGGTAATTGATTTCCTGGGGCACCGCATCACCAAGGATGGGGCAGTGCCACTGCCATCGAAAGTGGAGGCTGTGAGCAAGTTTCCACGGCCCCTCACCGTCCGGTCGCTACAGGAATTTTTGGGAATGGTTAATTTTTATCATCGCTTTGTGCCCAGGGCAGCCCAGCTCATGCAACCCCTTTACGAGGCGCTCAAGGGGAAGCCTGCGAAACTCACTCTTGCTTGGTCGGAGGATATGGACACAGCTTTCAAAGGCACCAAGCAGGCCCTAGCTAAGGCGGCCATGTTGGCGCACCCAGTACCCGAGGCGCCGATCGCTCTCACAACCGACGCGTCAGATTATGCTGTTGGGGCAGTGTACGAGCAGCTAGTCGAAGGGCGATGGCAACCCCTCGCCTTTTTTAGTCGGCAGCTCAGAGCCAGTGAGCGGAAATACAGCACTTTCGACCGGGAGCTTCTCAGCCTCCACCTGGCAGTACGGCATTTCCGGTTCCTGTTGGAGGGCCGGCCATTTACAGCGTTTGTTGACCACAAACCTCTGGCATTTGCCATGGCCAAGGTTTCAGAGCCATGGTCCGCTCGCCAGCAACGCCAGTTGTCCGCCATCTCAGAGTTTACTACAGATATCCAACATATTCCCGGGAAGAACAACCCTGTCGCCGACTGCCTCTCTCGGGCTATCATCAGTACGGTCCACCTCGGCATTGATTATGCATGTATGGCAGCCGATCAGCTTTCCGACAAGGACGTCCAGGATTGTAAGGCCACGGATACAGGCCTACAGTTGGTGGACATTCCTTTTGATGACACCGGTTCCACGCTCCTCTGTGACATTTCACTTGGGCAGCCGCGCCCTGTGGTCCCTGCCGCTTGGAGGAGGCGGGTTTTCGATGCTCTCCACTGCCTTTCCCACCCGGGCAGGAAAGCATCACAGCAGTTGGTGACAGCCAAATTCGTCTGGCACGGACTTAAAAGAGATGTGCGAGATTGGGCTAATGCTTGTGTGGAGTGTCAACGGGCCAAGGTGCACCGACACACAAAGGCCCCATTAACCCCTTTCAAGGTGCCCGAAAGGCGGTTTGATCATGTGCATGTGGACTTGGTTGGGCCTCTGCCGCCCTCTCGCGGTTGCACCTACCTCCTTACCATGGTTGACAGGACGACACGTTGGCCAGAGGCAGTTCCACTGGTTTCCACTACATCTGCGGACGTGGCACGAGCATTCATCGGCACCTGGGTTGCCCGTTTTGGTGCCCCATCGGACATAACCTCGGACCGAGGGCCTCAGTTCACATCGGAACTCTGGAGTGCAGTGGCCCAGGGTCTCGGGGTGAAGCTGCACCGCACAACGGCTTATCACCCTCAAGCCAATGGACTGTGTGAGAGGTTTCATAGGTCAATGAAGGCCGCATTTAGGGCCAGTCTCCGAGACAGTGGGTGGGTTGACCAACTTCCGTGGGTCATGCTAGGCCTCCGATCAGCCCCTAAGGAAGACCTTCAGGCTTCCTCAGCTGAACTGGTTTATGGGCAGCCTTTGAGAGTCCCCGGGGATTTCATCCCCAACACCACAACGCCTTGGTCTGCCGGCCGGCAACGATCCTCCTTCCTGGACAATGCCAAGGTGTTTCTGCCTGTGCCCACATCGCAGCACCGGTTGCCGCAGGCGTATTTGCCACCTAATCTGCACACAGCAGAGTACGTTTTTGTCCGGCATGATGCCCATCGGTCGCCGCTACAGCCACCTTATGATGGGCCTTTTCGGGTTTTGGAGACGGGGGAGAAATCGTTCGTGGTCGACATAGGAGGGAAACCGGACCACATCTCAGTGGATCGTCTAAAACCAGCACATGTGGACCTGGATCATCCGGTTCCTGTGGCTCAGCCGCCGAGGCGTGGCCGCCCCCCGACCGTCAAAACCTCAGACCACCCTCCGGTGGCTACGGGTTCCCCCACGACGCAGGGGTTGCCTCTGGCCGTCAAATCCTCCGATCACCCTCTGGTGGTCACTGGTCCCGTCGCAACACGGACACTGGACACCCGCAGCCGTTTCGGCAGGATTATCCGGGGTCCGCAACGGCTTATACAGCCTGTTCTTGTGAATTCTGGGGGGGCGCATGTAGGGGACAACGGGTATGGACAATATAATTCACATCCGGTGTTGGGTGATGCACAAGGGTATGTGCCTTTAAGGGAGGATGACGTCGTTGACGGGGGGGGAGCAACCGGGGTGACGTGTTGACGTATTGGGGATAAATAAGGAAGTGGAAAATAAAGAAAGGACCGCAGTGTCTCGCAACTAAACCATCGCCTGGCAGTCCTTTTGTTCCGCACTCCTACAGTGTAATGTTAATGACAATGTTATGATAGTGTAATGTTAATGACAATGTTATGATAGTGTAATGTTAATGACAATGTTATGACCACTTCCAGTGTATTTGTTTACTTTGAACTAGCTAGCTACAGCTTCTGAGGTAATATTTCACCATGAATACCCATAAGAAAATGCGAAGAAATACTCCGAACATTGTTGTGTTCCGCTTTGTTCGGCATCATCAAAATGTAATGGTATTTAGAGTTTCCATGGCTTTCCAACCCATCCCGACCTGAGAAGACAGTGGCTGGTGAACATACGTGGGGATAGTTTCACCATCTCCTCTCACACAAAGGTCTGCAGCAGACACTTTGCTACCGATCAACTCATAGAGCCAACGACCCTTGATGGTTGAAGAAGGCTTGTTTAAAGGTGCTGTATGGAAGCTTTTTGAATGGAATGGCTATTTTGTTGAAATACCACAGCGTAGTGTGTGGGAGAGAACAGAGCGGCCCATTGAACCAGTCCCTTCTGAGGAGCAAGAACAGCACATCGATGGCACTAAGGATCACGACTACTGCTCAGTCCCTCAACCGTCTGCACTGGACATGGCTGCATCAACTGCAGAAGACCTGTCCAAAAAAGTAGAGGAATCTGAGAAAGGAAATACAGGAGTTACGTGTCCAGAAGAGTTTGGCTTACAGCGGTTTGCTGGCTCCGACACGGACATCCAATAGATTTCCAATCTATGACCACCTGAACCTACCTCCAAACGTTGGTCAAGCCTTACATACCAGCCAGAGCGCTCCGCTCAACTTCCGCCAGGCGACTTGTTCGACCTTCACTGATGACAACCAAGCATCGCTCTTACAAGACCCAGCTCTTCACAGCTCTGGCTCCACAGGTGGTATGAACTCCCGTCTCATGTCAGGACGGCAGAGTCCCTCGCCAGCTTCCGCAAGAGACTCAAGACCCACCTGTTCAGAGTCCACCTGGGCTCTCCATGAACCCTCCTTCTCCTTTGTGAACCCCTAACTTGCTTAAGTCCTGACATTAATAGCTCTTAGCATGTTGTATATTCTAGCAAGTGTATATCCTTAATGTTGATAACACGCTCTTATCACAGCTACTTAAGCAGGTGACCTGGCAGTACCAAATTGTGTTATTCATCTTGTTCATATGAATGAATGTGAACTGCTCTATTTTTATGTTTGCGTACCTCAGTGTTATGCTATTGTCTGCTTCAACAAATGTACACCTTGTAAGTCGCTTTGGATAAAAGCGTCTGCCAAATGCCCTAAATGTAAATGTAAATTATGGCGTTTTGGGGTTTGATTGAGCCTTCAATTTACAAAATGGTTCGGGTCTCAAGAGCCAAGAGCCTCCAGAGCACGTCCATCAACGGTAGGTTATGGTCTGAGCGTGCTTTGTAGTAACAGAGCCACGGGTGGAATGCTATTGCATTTAAACAAGGCTACACTAAAGGACTCAGCCCCCTTAAAATACACCAGTGCACTACAGCAACTCACTGTTTTCCCCCATGGTATGGTACAGCCTAACTAGTTCAAACTTAAAGCAGTAACCTTTTTTTTAACCTTCTAGCTGCTCCAGCCAATTGACAAGTTCTTTTTTTTCCTGGTCATCCTGTGGGTTGGTTTGAAGGAGAGCGACCTGGTGCATGGATTCAGCACACACCAGTCCACAGTGAGCCGCATTATTGCAACATAGACACGTTTTCTAGCCACTGCACTGGGGTCTCAATGCATCTGGCTCACACCTGCAGAAGTGCAAGCTTACCTCCTTCCTTGAGGATTTCAGAGATTTCCCAGACACCCAGGTCATCTTGGACTGCTCAAGTGTCAGACACCATCCTCACCACTCCTGCAAAGTGAAATGTACTCCACCTACAAATTTTACATAGCCCCACATGGTGTAGTCACATTTGTCTCCACACTTTACGCTGGGTCAGTGAGTGAAAAGCTATTCAAACAGTTAGGGTTGGCCAAGTTGCTCACGGAAGAAATGGCAGTGATGGTTGACAAGGGCTTCCTCATTAGTGGTTGTGTTAAGTGCAAAATATACTGCCCACCATTTCTGTCAAAGCAAAATCAGATGCCTGCATACCAGGTTACTGAAACACAATCAACAGCACGACTCAGAGTACATGTGGAACGAGTCATTAGGAGAATTAAAGAAAACTAATTGTTTTATGGCATCATCCCCCTTTCCCGTGCAGGAAACATTAGCCAAACGTTTACAGTGGCATGCCTGTTGTCAAACTACCAACACAAGGCATTAGTTAAGGCATAGGTTAAGTAAAGCATCGGTTCAACACCAGGTTTTTGTCATTTAATTTAGTGAATTTTGTTTATTCCAGTGGCAGATCATTTTGTACACAAACATCAACGTAAGAAAACGTTGAATGTAAAGTAATTTGTATATGTAGCAGGACCACTGGGTTTAGGTAACTGTCCCACACTGACCTCTACGCCCTGAACTCACCACCTAAAGTAGGTCAACTCCTCCCCCAGAGCCAACCCCTAATTTACTCGGTAGTTAAGGCACCGTGGCATCATGGCAGCCTTTGGTTCGTTTGCTGCCTGCCTGTTGCCACATGGCCACCTTAAGGGTAGGTCAATTGTCAGATTCTGGATGTCTGATGTTTGATCAGCAACTTAATATTCCTCATGTGCATCTTATATTAGCACTGAATTACATCCATTTGAATTAGCCTACTGTCAGCTTGTATCCTGGTCTACCTGGTGACTCAGCCCTGTTAGACTGCCTCCCCCTGGCCGGTGGTGGGTAAGGGGGACACAGCCCTGTTAGACTGCCTCCCCCTGGCCGGTGGTGGGTAAGGGGGACACAGCCCTGTTAGACTGCCTCCCCCTGGCCGGTGGTGGGTAAGGGGGACACAGCCCTGTTAGACTGCCTCCCCCTGCTGCCATCTGCCCACTCTCCTTTTCCCCTCATTGGTTTTAGTAATTTCCTATATAAAGTGTTTTTTACCAAGAATGAACAAATAAATGTGACTGACATGTTGAAATAAACTGTTAAACTTTTTCATTATAATTGAACCACGTCTCTGTCTTGTGTCAGTCATGAACTTGTAGAGCCTTCTTATTTTCTGAGGTGTAATTAAATCTCTCCTGGTGTGGAACTCCCCAGGTGGTTGTCAGGCATGTTGGTATTTGGGAGGCTCAGCCTTTAGAACCGACCACCCCGCCACATATAGATTTGTAAAAACGAACATTGTAACATATTGTACATATCATATTGAACTATTGTAACATATTGGCAAAAAAAAACTAATAAACTAATAAAATATTTTAGAAGATTTTTGTCATTCCAATCTTTCATTGAAGAACCTGGGTTTTGTTCATGTTTAAAAGTTCATTTCTCAAAGACGGGTATCTTGGCATGTATATGTAGAACAATAAATGGTCAGCTTTTTCTCTAATTGTTTTTTGCACAACATGTGGATCCAGGTTTGGAACAGTAATGCCACATATGTGATCGCACTCACCTGCCTGCACACGGAGCATCGGCTGAGTCAACACCACTTGCCATGAATCACGAAGCGTAATCTAAGAAGAAAGAGAACATTTTTTAAAATTTAACCTCTGCTTCATGGAAAATAGCAAGTAGGTAATTATGAATAGAACAGTTATTGTTCCTGAACCATGCTCCTAGACGATGCCTACCCTCCTGGATGCTTAGCTTTACATTCTCTCCCTACTCAAACTTGAATAACCTTCCTTGATAACTATTATGCCTTAGATGATGTATATTAGCAGTGTTAATTTATGTAAATATGTTTCTGATCAACACCTTATCCTTATTATCTTGAACAAATTGTCTTACCAATGTGCAGGGAGACACATTGACGTTGGTGAGTCTTTAGGATTAAACTTAGCTATAATGCTCCACTGAACGAGGATGAACAACGTTACACAGCTTCCTGCCTCCACTTAAACTGTGTGGTGTCTCACTCTTTCTCATGTCCTGTAGCACAAGGCTCTCACCACCTGGCCTGACAGCATGTCTTTATTGGACACTGAATCAAATAACAAAAGTGTTAGCATTACATCTAGCTAGCTAGTTAGTCAGTCAGTAAGTCAGTCAGTCAGGTAAGTTGTTTTCTTACCTTCATAGTTGTGTATGTATGACGCTGCATACAATTTAAAACCTTTATCCAACTTGCTTGTTGGGGCTTTGGTCGTCCTACAAATCCGGTGAACATCGGTGATCAACTTTGGGAGCTCTTGTAAACACCGGGTGAAGAATGTCGCCGTTGAACCGGAAACAATCGAGCGGTATTAAGTCGTATTAAGTAGTACGCAAAAGTGTTTGTGCAAGTAGCCCATTGGGCCCCTTTAGGGATAATAAAGATAGGCCTGATGGTTGATCTACTGTCCACTGTACGAC
>JANIIK010001672.1:267767-272767 GCA_027704905.1 Muraenolepis orangiensis
TGTTTTACTGTGCACAAGTGTGTGTGTGTGTGTGTGTGTGTGTGTGTGTGTGTGTGTGTGTGTGTTACTTTACGTGTGTGTGTGTTACTGTGTGTGTGTGTGTATGTGTGTTACTGTGTGTGTTACTGTGTGTATGTGTGTGTGTGTGTTACTGCGCATGTGTGTGTGCGTGTTTTTGGACGTGTGTGTTTGTGTGTGTGCGTGTGTGTTTTGGCGTGTGTGTGTGCGCGTGTGTGTCTTTGTGTTCTGTGTGTGTGTGTTACTGTGTGTGTGTGTGTTACTGTGTGTGTGTGTTTTACTGTGTGTGTGTGTGTGTGTGTGTGTGTGTGTTACTGTGTGTGT
The DNA here is from genome assembly GCA_027704905.1 of Muraenolepis orangiensis. NCBI lineage: Eukaryota > Metazoa > Chordata > Actinopteri > Gadiformes > Muraenolepididae > Muraenolepis > Muraenolepis orangiensis. Next base: position 268,110 of record JANIIK010001672.1, read on the forward strand.
GTGTTTTATTGTGTTTGTTTTACTGTGTGTGTTACTGTGTGTGTGTTACTGCATGTGTGTGTGTGCGGGTGCGTCTTTTGCCGTGTGTGTGTGTATGTGCGTACGCCTGCGTCTTTGCGTGTGTGTGTCTGTAACTGTGTGTGTGTGTGTTTGTTACTGTGTGTGTCACTGTGTGTGTGTGTTACTGTGTGTGTCACTGTGTGTGTGTGTGTGTGTGTGTGTGTGTGTGTGTGTGTTGTGTGTGTGTGTGTGTGTGTGTGTGTGTGTGTGTGTGTGTGTGTGTGTGTGTGTGTGTGTGTGTGTGTGTGTGTGTGTGTTACTGTGTGTGTGTGTGTGTGTGTGTGTGTGTGTGTGTGTGTGTGTGTGAGCAGGCGTCTTTGGGCGTGTGTGCCACGGAGTCAACAACACATGCCAGCGTTGGAGGCGAGTCCGATTGGCTGTGCCCAGTAACATGATGTCATGGTTTTGGTCTCTTTCATCACATGCTGAGCATCACCGTTCCCCCCTTGATGCCAACAGGGTCCGATAACACAGCCGCATGTGTTTGATGTGAGCTGACATCACAGCAATATAGACAACATATATTTTTAAATGCATCATTTGTTTTTTTTACTGGAGAGATGTGATTTTGATATTATGCTTATGGTTTATTGTTTGTCCAGACGAGCTGAACACATTTTACACTCGCTTTGGAAGGGGGAACTTTGAGCCGACCAACAACTTGAACATCCACCACAGAGGACTAAGTTCTACAACTGTCCGAGTCCGAGGTCCGCAGAACCTTCAGGAGGGTGAGGGCAGCCGGCCCAGACGGAGTTCCATCCCGCGTCGTCAAGACCTGCTCTGACCAGCTGGCTCCTGTGTTCACGGACATCTACAACGCATCACTGCAGCAGTCTGTGGTCCCAGCGCGCTTCAAAGAGACAACCGTTGTGCTGTTACCCAAAAAAGACCACGGTAGAGGTCTTGCTCAGAGCAAGAAAACCTCAGGAAGCGGAGGGGGAGGAAGAGGAGGTGGAGGTGAACGTCTCTCACCTGCCTGTCCCCGACTACGTCTCTGCCTGCCCCTGTCTGTGATATTCACAATAAATATCACTATCTGTCCTTGGTGTCCGTCTGCTGCTTTTGGTTCCAAACCTAACCCATGACAAGAGATGAGGTGGTCCGGCTGACACGATGGTGAGATGGTGCGAAGTGTGAGGACGACAGCCTCGCACTGAATGTCAGCAAGACTAAGGAGCTCATCGTGGACTTCAGGAGCCACCGGGGCCCCCGCTCCACCGTCAGCCTGGACGGGACACCGGTGGAAGTCGTCAGCTGCTTCCGTTTCTTTGGGCTACGGATTTCCGATGACCTGGCGTGGACCCGCAACACGGAGGTCATGCTGAAGAAGGCTCACCAGCGCCTCTATGCCCTGCGGTGCCTCAGGAATAGGCTAACGGTGGCTAGTGAACTTCTACCGTGGCCCCGTAGAGAGCGTCTTGACGAGTGGTACGGCGACACCACTGCACAGGACAAGAAAGCCATCCAGAGGGTCGTGAGGACGGCAGAGAAGATCATCGGGGTGTGCACTTCCATGCATTGAGGAGATCTTTAGGACCAGGTGTAGGAAGAAGGCCATGTCCATCATAAAGGACCGCAACACCACCCTGGGCTCCATCTCTTCTCCCCCCTACCGTCCGTACAGCAAGGACTACCAGGTTTAAGGAAAAACATTACACTATCATACTTTGCTGGACTTTCTGGACTCATCACAGTTACTGCACTGTATTCATGAGGCTGCTGCACTACTGGCACTTTAAATGCTTTCAAGTTTTTTTGCACAATTTTAATCATGTAAATATAATATGTCACTATATTGTTCTTTTTATGTTCATTTTTATTGTAAATAGTATTTTTATAGTATTGTTTTATACTGCGGGAGTGAATTAGTAAGCATTCCATTGTAGTTGCAAATGGCCAATAAAACATCTTGTTTCTTGTACTGCTAAACTATTGAAAGCCATTCAACTATAGTGTGGGGCATCCCCCACACTATAGTTGAACACACACACACACACACACACACACACTTACGTGTGTGTGTGTGTGTGTGTGTGTGTGTGTGTGTGTGTGTGAGGAGGCGACGTGTGTATCAGGTCGATATTTGTGTGCACATGCGTGAATCATCCATTTAGTCTGAAGTATTGGTTTTGATGGCAGCGTCAGTGTGTGTGTGTGTGTGTGTGTATGGTTGTATATGTGTGTGGTCGTGTGTGTGTATGGTTGTATGTGTGTGTGGTCGTGTGTGTGTGTGTGTGTGTGTGTGTGTGTGTGTGTGTGTATGGTTGTATGTGTGTGTGGTCGTGTGTGTGTGTATGGTTGTATGTGTGTGTGGTCGTGTGTGTGTGTGTGTGTATGGTTGTATGTGTGAGTGGTCGTGAGTGTGTGTTTATGGTTGTATGTGTGTGTGCTCGTGTGTGTGTGTATGGTTGTATGTGTGTGTGTGTGTGTGTATGGTTGTATGTGTGTGTGGTCGTGTGTGTGTGTGTGTATGGTTGTATGTGTGTGTGGTCGTGTGTGTGTATGTGTGTGTATGGTTGTATGTGTGTGCGGTCGTGTGTGTGTGTGTGTGTGGTCGTGTGTGTGTGTGTGTATGGTTGTATGTGTGTGTGGTCGTGTGTGTGTGTATATGGTTGTATGTGTGTGTGGTCGTGTGTGTGTGTGTATGGTTGTATGTGTGTGTGGTCGTGTGTGTGTGTGTGTGTGTGTATGGTTGTATGTGTGTGTGGTCGTGTGTGTGTGTGTGTGTGTGTATGGTTGTATGTGTGTGTGGTCGTGTGTGTGTGTGTGTGTGTGTGTGTGTATGGTTGTATGTGTGTGTGGTCGTGTGTGTGTGTGTGTATGGTTGTATGTGTGTGTGGTCGTGTGTGTGTGTGTGTGTGTGTGTGTGTGTGTGTGTGTGTGTGTGTGTATGGTTGTATGTGTGTGTGGTTGTGTGTGTGTGTGTGTGTGTGTGTGTGTGTGTGTGTGTGTGTGTGTGTATGGTTGTATGTGTGTGTGGTCGTGTGTGTGTGTGTGTGTGTGTGTGTGTATGGTTGTATGTGTGTGTGGTCGTGTGTGTGTGTGTATGGTTGTATGTGTGTGTGGTCGTGTGTGTGTGTGTGTGTGTGTGTGTGTGTGTGTGTGTGTGTGTGTGTATGGTTGTATGTGTGTGTGGTCGTGTGTGTGTGTGTGTATGGTTGTATGTGTGTGTGGTCGTGTGTTGTGTGTGTGTGTGGTCGTGTGTATGGTTGTATGTGTGTGTGCTTGTGTGTGTGTGTGTGTGTGTGTGTGTGTGTGTGTGTGTGTGTATGGTTGTATGTGTGTGTGGTCATGTGTGTGTGTGTGTGTGTGTGTGTGTGTGTGTGTGTGTGTGTGAGTGTGTGTGTATGGTTGTGTGTGTGTGTGTGTGTGTGTGTGTGTGTGTGTGTGTGTGTGTGTGTGTGTGTGTGTATGGTTGTATGTGTGTGTGGTTGTGTGTGTGTGTGAGTGTGTGTGTGTATGGTTGTATGTGTGTGTGGACGTGTGTGTGTGTGTTTGTGTGTATGGTTGTATGTGTGTGTGCTCGTGTGTGTGTGTGTGTGTGTGTGTGTGTGTGTGTGTGTGTGTGTGTGTGTGTGTGTGTGTGTGTGTATGGTTGTATGTGTGTGTGGTCGTGTGTGTGTGTGTGTGTGTGTGTGTATGGTTGTATGTGTGTGTTGTCGTGTGTGTGTGTGTGTGTGTGTGTGTGTGTGTGTGTGTGTGTATGGTTGTATGTGTGTGCTATACGCTATACCATGGGCTGATATTCTTTTTTTATTTTTTGTAATGTGATGTTATTGATTATATTACTATTTTACGTTATTTGGTTTTCCAGACTGACAACATTTGTAATAACAAAGATTTACAGCACACTATTAAAACAAATAAAATTCATTCATAATCTGGCCACCAGGTGGCGGCGTTCCCTTATTTGACGGACACCCATGGACGTTTTTAGACCATGGAAGTAATTCATTGTATGATGAAACTACTTTTCCGTGTATGACCGTCTTCCATAAGGCATTATAAGAGCAGCCCTTTTTAAATAATTCATAACTATAATGCAATTATTTAAACATAATTCCTTTTTTAATATCAAATGGCATCTTAAAAAACTCAACTAAAACTCATTGTTAGAATTTTTTCTATTTGTATTTGTTTTATTTTTTATTTTTTATTTTATTTAAATCTATTTTTTGTTTGACTGTCAGTTTATGTTTTAACTGTATGCATGTATGTGGATATCTATTGTGATGTTAATGTTAATGTTAATGTGAATTCTGAAAAACCCAATAATTATAATTTTCCAAAAACTCATTGTTACATTATGATTAGGCGGCTCTACTCTCCAAGTTGTACCAACGAGGTGGATTCGATCCTCGGTTCTGATCCTGGTTCTGATCCTGGTTCTGATCCTGGTTCTGATCCTGGTTCTGATCCTGGTTTGCCTGGGCGGCAATTAAATGACGATTGAAACCAGATGGTGGTGTTTTCACTAAGCCCAGCTCTAACCCGCTACCACGCTAGTACAGCGCCTTACGGCCGAAGCTAATGAGCTACTTGTGTGGTCATCCCGAGACCTCCCGCCTCCCTCAACACGTCCACAACAGGTCGTC
>JANIIK010001672.1:277767-280267 GCA_027704905.1 Muraenolepis orangiensis
CCTCCTTCAAATCCCATGATGTGTTTGGACATCCATCTCGATGTGTGCGTGAGGCACAGATCAAAAGAGTGAGCTAGTTGGCTCTGGATGGAGGACGTCGTCTTCCTGGTAGTTAGGTACGCCTAAAATAGAACCAGGTTCTAACTAGCGCTGGAGATAGCCTGTCCACGCTATGACGCAAGACATAACACCACCGTCGGTCGGTCGGTCGGTCGGTGCGTCAGCTTGTTTCCATGTTTACGAGCTCAAATCCTGTTTGGGTTTTGGTCTCCGCTCCCTTGGTTGTTTGTTTGTTTGTCTGTATAGCAAGATAACTCAACAGGTTATGTAGGGAATTGGACCCAACTTGGTGGTTTGATTACTTAGAACAGATTAGAACAGTCGCTTCGATTTTGGGCGCAGATGCTGATCCGAATCCCGGATCCAGGGGGACTATTCGGTGTGGCGGAGGTTTGAGTTCTAGCTCTAGTTTAGTCGGTGTGTTTCACCATAGATTCATCAGCATGAATTCAACCGTATATAAATAGATATAAAATAGATATTTATTTAAACATTGTATAATAATCTTCTTATCAAATCATTTTAACAGTTTATTTTTGCTTTTCTACAAGGAACATTTAACCAGATCCCAGTCTGGATAGAATAACAAAATCACCGTCTTTGGCGTTTGTCATTTTGTTGAAATTCCATTCCCAGAACAACTCTCTACGACTATCTCAACAGTTTCAAAGTAGGTAAAGGAAAGCTACACACTTCATCCCACCAATCACATCAGGCCGGCCGTGTGTAAAACAACAAGATCTTCCTGTCCAAACAGGAAGGGGGCTGGTGGATTAGTGGAGGCGTGGTGGAACCCTCTCCTAGAAGATCAACAGGAGGCTTCATGTTTGCCAAACATGGAGCGTGGTTGGAATATGCTAACGGTATAAGCATCGGAGTTTAAACGGAGGCCATTGGAATAGTGTCGATATATTTTTATCTGTTTTTCGGTCGCTTTTCTCCATTTTTTGGTTTAGTTCAATGTGTTGAACCAGAGCAAAAATGGAAGAAGGTTATTTCATTCATTCTTTTTAGGGGATATAATATTATTGTTTTTATAAAAAAATTATCCGTGAACTATTTTCGGCTGGCTGTGACTGCGTTGATTTGTTTTACGTTGTTTTCCCGCGTGTCTTAAGCTATAGATTACGCTAGTTAAGCTAGTTAAACTACAGATTTTAGCGGTACATTCCTCGCTCGGATCTTTGTTCAAAGGATCCACTCAGATTGTGTATATCTTGTCAATCTTTTCTTTGGGCTGCCAAGCCTTTTAAAACACCTTTAAACGCATACACTTTCTTTACAAAATCCCACCCGCCCTGCATTCATTTCCTGTGAAAAGCCTTTAGAAAAGTACGGAGCAGATGTATCTGGACAGGGGATTTTCTTCCCAAACAGGCGTGACACAGCAGAGCCAGCCAGCCCTCTCAGCGGGTGTGGTGGTGACCCGGTCAGGAGGGGACCAGGGCCTCAGGTGATACAGGATGAAGGTAATGTGTATCCAAGGAGGACTATAGAAGATTATACTGTTGTCTGAAGACATTCTGACTTGATGGAGATTTGTGTTGCTTGTGTTGTCTCAATTCAGGATTCCAATGGGTTACATTTTCAAGATTCAAGATTCAAGACAGTTTTATTTGCAACAAGTACAATGGAATGCTTACTCCCCATTCCCTCCCGCAGTATGAATGACCTACAGTTAAACACTATGCTATACTATGAACTATACTTTGTACTATACTTATTCTATACATAGAATAATTATATACATAGAATAAACAGAACAATAAAGGGACTGATGGATGATATGTACATGTGTTGAATTGTGCAAAAAGCATTTCAAAGCATTTTAAAGTGCCAGTAGTGCAGCAGCATCATGAATACAGTGCAGTACAGTGCAAAGCAGTGCAGTTACTGTGATGAGTCCAGAAAGTCCAGCAAAAGTATGACACTGTATTGTTAATGACAATGTTATGATAGTGGCAGCGCTCCTAGCAGTTCAGTAGGTCACTGCCTGTGGATAAAAACTATCCTTAAACCTGGTAGTCCTTGTACGGATGCTGTGGAAACGGCAACCAGACGGTAGGGGGGAGAAGAGATGGTGTCCAGGGTGGTTGCAGTTCTTAGTGATGGAGAAAGCCTTCTTCCTACACCTGGTCCTAAAGATCTCCTCAATGCATGGAAGTGCACACCCGATGATCTTCTCTGCCGTCCTCACGACCCTCTGGATGTCTTTCTTGTCCTGTTCAGTGGTGTCTCCGTACCACACAGTGACGGCACCCGTCAGGACGCTCTCTACGGGCCACGGTAGAAGTTCACTAGCCACTGTTTGCCTATGCCGCTTCTCCTGAGGCACCGCAGAGCATAGAGGCGCTGGTGTGCCTTCTTTAGCATGATCTCCGTGTTGCTGGTCCACGCCAGGTTGTCTGAGATCTGTATTCCTAGGAAACGGAAGCAGATG
>JANIIK010001672.1:290267-292767 GCA_027704905.1 Muraenolepis orangiensis
GGTGGTGGCGCTCAGCCACACAAGAGAGGGTCCTCGCGCTCCCCCCCCCCAGGTTCACCAGGGCAGAGCATGGCTCTCTCCCCCCCCCCCCAGGGCAGAGCATGGCTCTCGCTTCCTTTGAAGAAAGTGTTGGTTTGTTTTTTACTTTAAATGTTTGGACTTCCTCTTCCTGTCCGTGCGAGGTGTGGCGCCATGCTAATTGGTTTGGCCGCGATTCGACCATCACCGGAAGGTTCCGTGGGGAAGAACGTAAATATTTACGTCCGTATCGTCCTCCTTAATGACCTTAATGTGTTGGAGACTGTCCGTAAACACTTTACAATAAGGGAACATGAATCAACCATCAATTACTACATGAGCTAATGAGCAGTTCATTCACACTTAACTCATGATCTAGTAATTATTTTCTAATTACGTTCATGTTGACTAATGGCGTTCATGTTAACTAAAGCAATCCTAACCCTGATTATTGTTATTATTATTATTATTATTATTATTATTATTATTATTATAAATATTCTGCCACTTTTTCATATAGGTTAGGGTTAACCCTCACCCTAACCCCTATGCTAATGCTTTGTAATAATTGCGTATTACTGCATTTACTGATGTTAATGAATGGTTTATAAACGTACCCTTGTTGTACAATGTTAACGAAATGTTTTCCCAGAAGATACTTCTTACAGATATTGTTATAGAAGGTTTCTTTCAGATTGGTTTGTGTTGTTTACGAAGGCTGCATGCTTTCGTATCCAATGATATTGGTGGTTGACCCGGCATAATGTTTGATTTGGTTTAGGTTGAGTGACGTTTAAAGCACTGTGAGGCTTCAATGTACCAGTAAAACTATACTTAACTACACAAATTACACGGGAAGCCGGGTTTTAAATGCGTGCCAATGGCGTTGCAGGAAACCTGAAGTTTAATTTAATGACACCAATAGGGAGGGAATGGAGAGGGAGGGAATGGGGAGGGAGGGCATGGAGAGGGAGGGAATGGAGAGGGAGGGAATGGAGAGGGAAAGAATGGAGAGGGAGGGAATGGAGAGGGAGGGAATGGAGAGGGAGGGAATGGGGAGGGAGGGAATGGAGAGGGAGGGAATGGAGAGGGAGGGAATGGGGAGGGAGGGAATGGGGAGGGAGGGAATGGAGAGGGAGGGAATGGAGAGGGAGGGAATGGGGAGGGAGGGAATGGAGAGGGAGGGAATGGAGAGGGAGGGAATGGGGAGGGAGGGAATGGGGAGGGAGGGAATGGGGAGGGAGGGAATGGAGAGGGAGGGAATGGGGAGGGAGGGAATGGGGAGGGAGGGAATGGGGAGGGAGGGAATGGAGAGGGAGGGAATGGGGAGGGAGGGAATGGAGAGGGAGGGAATGGAGAGGGAGGGAATGGAGAGGGAGGGAATGGGGAGGGAGGGAATGGGGAGGGAGGGAATGGGGAGGGAGGGAATGGAGAGGGAGGGAATGGGAGGGAGGGAATGGGGAGGGAGGGAATGGAGAGGGAGGGAATGGGGAGGGAGGGAATGGAGAGGGAGGGAATGGGGAGGGAGGGAATGGAGAGGGAGGGAATGGAGAGGGAGGGAATGGGGAGGGAGGGAATGGAGAGGGAGGGAATGGGGAGGGAGGGAATGGAGAGGGAGGGAATGGAGAGGGAGGGAATGGGGAGGGAGGGAATGGAGAGGGGGGGAATGGAGAGGGAGGGAATGGAGAGGGAGGGAATGGAGAGGGAGGGAATGGGGAGGGAGGGAATGGAGAGGGAGGGAATGGAGAGGGAGGGAATGGAGAGGGAGGGAATGGAGAGGGAAAGAATGGAGAGGGAGGGAATGGAGAGGGAGGGAATGGAGAGGGAGGGAATGGGGAGGGGGGGAATGGAGAGGGAGGGAATGGGGAGGGAGGGAATGGATTGAATCTTGAAGATACACTCACGTTGTAACAAAGGTCAAACACATGACAGTCATCACTCAATCTTCAGAACACAAATGGAAATAGATTGAAAGATGGATATGAGAACAAATCGTTCTGTGGATGGAGGATGGAAGACGGCATCTTTTGCATCCTTTGAATTTGATACGAGTGAGAACGTATCACTAAGTGAACCCACAACGGATCATTCTGTTGACCAAAATTGCAAGATTGCCATATGCTATCTGACCGCTTACCTTGGCGGTTTGTGCAACTCAACTTTGGCGTCTGAAGAGGTTCATTTTGACCTGCAGAATCAAGAAACAACCTTATTTTTACTCCGAACCGACCAGACCTTAACACTGAGCCTTCAAGGTCGTCCTTGAACGCTGAATCCATCCCCAGAATGACTACAGCCAGCGCCAGCTACGACCGCTAGCACCATTGTGCCAAAAAACCTAGCTTATGTTGTGCGGCCTCGTGGGTGAGTGGTGCGTCACATCCACTGTTCCACTGACTGCTCCAGACTGTACACCCAGTATATACCTGCTGGTTTCCATGTCACGCCACTTTAACAAGATGGTAGGTATTTCTAGTAAGCA
>JANIIK010001672.1:297767-330267 GCA_027704905.1 Muraenolepis orangiensis
TCTTTCTCTCTTTCTTTTCATTTCTCTCTCTCCATCTCTCTCCATCTCAGGAATGACCCATTGTGCTGATCTGTATTTGCAGGAACAGCGTAGTTGTGTGTGTGAGATACACACGTTTGCGTGCACGACCAGACTAGACTAGACTAGCGTAGACAGCGATGACCACTGTCTACGCTAGCACCCCATGTCTGTTTATGGATATAGCACAGTATGAGAAGGGCGTTAGTAATGTCATGGGTAGGGTACCGCAGGATAGAGTAGGGTACATCATATATGTCACGGTTACGGTGGTTGACAGGGGGCGTGGCCAAGCCGCAGGCTTTGGCGGCGCACACACACACCTGCCGGCAATTGCCGACGGTAATTATGTCAATCACGTCACCTGTGGGGGTACATATACCCTGCCGTCCCGTCACTTCGGGGCTAGGTCGTACTTTGTGCATTCTGGACGGAATCGCTGCGCCGATGTCCCGGTACCCAGAATCATCGCCTGTCCCGCGTCACTCGCCGGTCTAATACCTGTCGCTACCTCGACCTCCTGGTACCCAGACTCCTCTCCCGTCCCGGACTACTCGCCGGTCTACTACCTGCCAGTACTCCGCGGATCGTCCTCCCGGTTTCCAGACCCCTGGACTGTCCCTGGTCTCTCTCTGTTGCCTGTGTGCATTAATACAGCTTCACGTTATAGCTCCACTGTATCTTGGTCTGCGTTCTGGGTCCCACCAAACTATACAGTTGTGACAATATGGGTACAGTAGGATAGAGTAGGGTACATACTATGGGTACATTAGGATAGAGTAGGGTACATACTATGGGTACAGTAGGATAGAGTAGGGTACATACTATGGGTACATTAGGATAGAGTAGGGTACATACTATGGGTACATTAGGATAGAGTAGGGTACATACTATGGGTACAGTAGGATAGAGTAGGGTACATACTATGGGTACAGTAGGATAGAGTAGGGTACATACTATGGGTACATTAGGATAGAGTAGGGTACATACTATGGGTACATTAGGATAGAGTAGGGTACATACTATGGGTACATTAGGATAGAGTAGGGTACATACTATGGGTACAGTAGGATAGAGTAGGGTACATACTATGGGTACATTAGGATAGAGTAGGGTACATACTATGGGTACATTAGGATAGAGTAGGGTACATACTATGGGTACAGTAGGATAGAGTAGGGTACATACTATGGGTACATTAGGATAGAGTAGGGTACATACTATGGGTACAGTAGGATAGAGTAGGGTACATACTATGGGTACATTAGGATAGAGTAGGGTACATACTATGGGTACAGTAAGATAGAGTAGGGTACATACTATGGGTACATTAGGATAGAGTAGGGTACATACTATGGGTACAGTAGGATAGAGTAGGGTACATACTATGGGTACAGTAGGATAGAGTAGGGTACAGACTATGGGTACATTAGGATAGAGTAGGGTACATACTATGGGTACAGTAGGATAGAGTAGGGTACATACTATGGGTACATTAGGATAGAGTAGGGTACATACTATGGGTACATTAGGATAGAGTAGGGTACATACTATGGGTACAGTAGGATAGAGTAGGGTACATACTATGGGTTACATTAGGATAGAGTAGGGTACATACTATGGGTACATTAGGATAGAGTAGGGTACATACTATGGGTACAGTAGGATAGAGTAGGGTACATACTATGGGTACAGTAGGATAGAGTAGGGTACATACTATGGGTACAGTAAGATAGAGTAGGGTACATACTATGGGTACAGTAGGATAGAGTAGGGTACATACTATGGGTACAGTAGGATAGAGTAGGGTACATACTATGGGTACATTAGGATAGAGTAGGGTACATACTATGGGTACATTAGGATAGAGTAGGGTACATACTATGGGTACAGTAGGATAGAGTAGGGTACATACTATGGGTACATTAGGATAGAGTAGGGTACATACTATGGGTACAGTAGGATAGAGTAGGGTACATACTATGGGTACATTAGGATAGAGTAGGGTACATACTATGGGTACAGTAAGATAGAGTAGGGTACATACTATGGGTACATTAGGATAGAGTAGGGTACATACTATGGGTACAGTAGGATAGAGTAGGGTACATACTATGGGTACAGTAGGATAGAGTAGGGTACAGACTATGGGTACATTAGGATAGAGTAGGGTACATACTATGGGTACAGTAGGATAGAGTAGGGTACATACTATGGGTACATTAGGATAGAGTAGGGTACATACTATGGGTACATTAGGATAGAGTAGGGTACATACTATGGGTACAGTAGGATAGAGTAGGGTACATACTATGGGTACATTAGGATAGAGTAGGGTACATACTATGGGTACAGTAGGATAGAGTAGGGTACATACTATGGGTACAGTAGGATAGAGTAGGGTACATACTATGGGTACAGTAAGATAGAGTAGGGTACATACTATGGGTACAGTAGGATAGAGTAGGGTACATACTATGGGTACAGTAGGATAGAGTAGGGTACATACTATGGGTACATTAGGATAGAGTAGGGTACATACTATGGGTACAGTAGGATAGAGTAGGGTACATACTATGGGTACAGTAGATAGAGTAGGGTACATACTATGGGTACATTAGGATAGAGTAGGGTACATACTATGGGTACATTAGGATAGAGTAGGGTACATACTATGGGTACATTAGGATAGAGTAGGGTACATACTATGGGTACAGTAAGATAGGGCTTTACAGGCCACATGTTTACAACACCCCCCCCCCCCCCACTAACCCTTAGCCCCCCCTAAGGGCAAGAAAAAACTCCCTTAATAATGGAGGAGGAACCTTGAGAAGGAACACAGAGTGGAAGGGGATCCCTCCTCCTCCTCCAGGGATGGTTCAGGAGTGCCTAATGTACATAGTAATGTACAAAGAAAAGTATATACATGCAATATACACAATATACAAATAGTCAAATGAGAATATCATGTGTGTGTGGTGCTGGCCGGTATCCTTCAGGTGGGGATCACAGCAGCACACTGGAGAACAGAAGCAGACTGCAGTGTGGTTAGATGGGGTATAGGGTGGACATGGAACATGAGGAGAACCTCTAGTCTAGTACCTATCAGTCTGATGATTAGATGGGGTAGAGTGGACATGGAACATGTGGAGAACCTCTAGTCTAGTACCTATCAGTCTGATGGTTAGATGGGGTAGAGTGGACATGGAACATGTGGAGAACCTCTAGTCTAGTACCTATCAGTCTGATGGTTAGATGGGGTAGGGTGGACATGGAACATGTGGAGAACCTCTAGTCTAGTACCTATCAGTCTGATGGTTAGATGGGGTAGGGTGGACATGGAACATGTGGAGAACCTCTAGTCTAGTACCTATCAGTCTGATGGTTAGATGGGGTAGAGTGGACATGGAACATGTGGAGAACCTCTAGTCTAGTACCTATCAGTCTGATGGTTAGATGGGGTAGAGTGGACATGGAACATGTGGAGAACCTCTAGTCTAGTACCTATCAGTCTGATGGTTAGATGGGGTAGAGTGGACATGGAACATGTGGAGAACCTCTAGTCTAGTACCTATCAGTCTGATGGTTAGATGGGGTAGAGTGGACATGGAACATGTGGAGAACCTCTAGTCTAGTACCTATCAGTCTTATGGTTAGATGGGGTAGAGTGGACATGGAACATGTGGAGAACCTCTAGTCTAGTACCTATCAGTCTTATGGTTAGATGAGGTAGAGTGGACATGGAACATGTGGAGAACCTATAGTCTAGTACCTATCAGTCTGATGATGAGATGGACCATATGGAGAACCTCTAGTCTAGTACCTATCAGTCTGATGATGAGATGGACCATGTAGAGAACCTCTAGTCTAGTACCTATCAGTCTGATGATGAGATGGACCATGTAGAGAACCTCTAGTCTAGTACCTATCAGTCTGATGGTTAGATGGGGTAGGGTGGACATGGACCATGTGGAGAACCTCTAGTCTAGTACCTATCGGCAGCAGGGGTAGGTTAGTGCTGGCTAACGGGTCGATTTAGCTGTAATGAGAGCTGAGGGGCACTCCTAGGCGCCAAACTACAATGTAAAAAGGTAGGTTTTAAGTTTAATATTTTAATATTTCTGCTTCCCTAATCAGGTCTGCTTCCATGATTACCGGTTGTTACCTGTTCCACAAATAGGGCAATTTCTTTCTAACTTTTGGGATTGATGAAGGCCAGCTCCTGAAGACTGGCCAGGGACACAAGTGCACACAAGGAACTTGAGTAAAAAAAATGTACTCTTTCACGCAACAAGAAAACAGCATTTGAGAATATAAATGATATAAAGAAACCAAAACAAAACAAGGTGTATGATGCGACCGCACAAAGTTAGCATCAGAGTGCATTGTGTCGTATATACATAAATATATATAAATAAATATATAATATATATATTGTGGCATTACGAGGGGACAGGTTATAGAGGGGTGTTATATTCCGCTGGTGGACCAGCTGCAACATCCCAAAATGGCCACCGGTCCACAAACTACATCTCCCAGCATGCCCCACAATGCTGGAACAGGTATAGGTGCTTAAGCCACCTAATTGAAGCTGCACTGGGGAAACAGACAAGAGCCCAGATCTCAGGAGAAGAGGGAGAACCAGGAGCACATGGCTGGAAGGAGATGGAGACACGTGGAGAAAAACCTCAAAAGTGAAGGAAAGTCTCATTTCTGTTTGATGAACTGTGCTTGGGGGGGAAAAGCCCTTTGTGAGGAAATAAAGCCTATTTTTATTTAAACTTTACTAGTTTGACCTGTTTTGCCTGGAACTCTGCACCGCCCAACACTAGCCCGCTGAGACGGCCTCTCACCATGTTACTGATGTTAATGTATACTGTTTATATAACGGTATGTGTCGTAGGGGCACATGTCGTAGGGGTACATGTCGTAACGGTCCGTGTCGTAACGGTCCGTGTCCGTAACGGTACGTGTCCGTAACGGTACGTGCCCTGACGGTACGTGCCGTGTGATCTCAGTTCCCCGGCCGTGAGGTACTGCAGGCGTTGCGTGTAGCCGGTGATGGATGGCTAGGGGGAGGCGGGGGGCCATGGCCCCGTTAGCGCCATGGCTCCGGAACATTCGTTATAAATCAACCACAAAAGAGATGCGGCGGAGCGTGTCTTCCCCGCCTTTTGTGGGCGAGACGTGTCTGTCGGCATGGGGGACCCCTGGCTATATGTGTTATAGCGTATAGCGGCGACGGGTTCATTTGTTTGCTAACAAGGCCACGCCCACATTTGGGCCCGCATCATCCATCATACTAAGATACCGCTACTTGGACAAGAAAAGAATATAAAAAACTACAAAAGAAACACCGGCGGGTAAAGGTTATAGACTCAACATTCTGCTCTAACGTTTGTTAAGGAATGGGCCGTTTCCCAGAGAGAAAGAAAGAGTTGGTTGTTTGAGTTAGCGCTTAAATGCTACAAAGAAAAGTCCACCAAAATGGCTTGTTTTTTTTTAAGACAGCGGGATGTACGTACGTCTGGCCATGGAAGGTTCCTGAAGGCAGGTGTCCTCAGTCTAAATCTGTCTGAATTTAAAGCACCACATTTAGCCCTCTTATGATTTAGCGAGAAAACGCCTGAGCCTCATATTACCAATATGGTCTTTATCGCATAACGTCGTTAACGTCATTTAACAATTTTCACCAGATTCAGTGTAGAGTTGTAGGAATGACTTAAGATCAGAACAACGTACAGTATGTACAAACATATATCCCACATGTGCAAGTGTAAGTAGTACATGTCCATGGGGGATGGATGCGTGCATTTGCCTAATCATTAGCCCATGCTCTGGGCCACATCTGGGCCAAATTTGGACGGAGGTCTAAGGTGTCTATAATACTACTGGAGGTTTAGGAGCTGGGGGTGGTGGGGGGGAGGAGGGAGGGGGTGGGGGGAGGGAGGACTGAGGGAGGGGAGGGCGGGTGGGGGGGGAGGAGGGAGGGGGTGGGGGGGGGAGGACTGAGGGAGGGGAGGGCGGGTGGGGGGGGGAGGAGGGAGGGGGTGGGGGGAGGAGTGAGGGAGGGGAGGGTGGGGTGGCTCCCAGTCACCAGGTCTGTGGAATGTGCCACGCTGGAGCTTCTCCCCGCCTCACACCTGCTGTAAACAGTCAACATGACCCCTGGACGCCAAAGGTCAAACGAATCCACGCCGCCAATTGTCTCTCGGTCGTCTTTTTCCAAAGCAAAAAAGTCGGGTGGTCGTGTTTAGTTTGGGTCCGAAATTCTGCATGAATTGATTATAAAATCACTTGTTCCTATTCCTCGCGTGGCGTCCCGCTGGGCGGTTGAAAAGTAGGTTTAGAAGAACTTCTCATGCAAGGTCAAACCTTCCTCCACGCCTGTGGAGTGTGTGTGTGTGTGTGTGTGTGTGGTGGCTGGTTTAAGCAGCAGAGTCAGACTGATTAGAAAGACTCTACCACTGATTTCTAAACAATAAAATACTTTATCTATATCTATATCTATCTATATAGATATAGATAGATATATATATCTATATCTATATCTATATATCTATAACAATACTATACACAAAACAAAGAAGAATAGCAGACTGATGGACGATACAGTATATACATATGGTTTAATTTTTAGACATTAATCGAATGAACCGGACTTCTACCAATTCAATTATTTGAGTTTCTGACGCTAACTTTACCGCGCAAAGCATCCTCACCTGGCCTGAGTCCGACTGTTTCTCTATGGCTGGTGAGGCTGCACACCTGTGCAAGGCCCACAGGTGAAACCAGCCACCAACACACACGAGAGAGAATGAGAGAGAGAGAGAGACACACAGAGACACAGAGACACAGAGAGAGAGAGAGAGAGAGAGAGAGAGAGAGAGAGAGAGAGAGAGAGAGAGAGAGAGAGAGAGAGAGAGAGAGAGAGAGAGAGAGAGCATGTTCCATCTGCTCTGTTCCCCATGATTCTAAACTCGTGCAGTAAACCTGATCCCTCATCATCTACTATCTGTGTCCTTGTCTTGGGGAGGAGCCCTCCAGCAGGCCTTCTGATGTTGTTGCTGCTTGGGGAGAAAAGCATATTTTTTGTTATTTATGTTGGAAATGTTGTTTTGGAACCGAAAATAATTGCCACTGATACAGCTTTGAAAGGCTGGAGGCGCCTGACCTTGTACTCTTCTCCTCTCCTCTCGTCTGGTCTGGTCTGGTCCTCCTCGGCGGCCCAATTATCTTCCTCGGGGCCCCGGGAGGCTCCAAGGATTCCAACATTAAAAACGGCACCAGGCGCTCCACCCTCAGTCATGCGGTTATGCCCCCCCCCCCCCCTTCTTTGTATCTGCTGCTCTTTCACCAGTAAACCTGCAATTATACAAACTATGTTGGACGCCTTCCAGTCAATAATAGCAAGGTTATCGTGCCAACAATTATCAAGGCCTCCGGATTTTAAATTGTACTTGACTCTGATTGCCCCATAAATGCTTTAGGTCATTTTTTTACTTAAAGGATTTAAATGGCCATGATGTGAGCTCCTGGCAGCGAGGCATGTGGTTTTCAATCTGCCGTATCAGTTATTACACTATTTTGTTGTGCCTTCCTTTTGTTCTTAAAGGGAAAGGCTGAGGTCAGCTTGAGGGGGAGGAGCCTGGTTGTGGGTGATCCAGAAGGGGCGGGCCCACCACGGAAGGAGGAGGAGCTAAGGAGGGTTCGGTCCAATTGGAAGCAGAGAGGGATACCGAGCAGCGGAGACAGTAGTCGGGGCTTCCATCACCAGATTTCGAAATCGCATTTTAAAGTATCGCATTATAGAAAATGTTGATGGAAACCGCCAAGTTTGAATCAACTTCCTATAATTTGCATAAAAGTTGATAGCACGCTTGCTTGAGGTGGTTTTTTGACTGTTTCGAAATCGAGTTCAATCCGCAAAAGCGCAGATGGAAACAACTTTGCCGAATCAAATTCTAACGTAGCGAACTTTGAACTCACGTGACTTACGCTGTCGGCTTCTTCTCAAGCGCTTCCGATGACCCCGAAAACATGGCTAATGTCACCGCCCGATATCTCATCGTCATTCGCTCCAACTAGTTGATTGAAACACAACTCATTTGCATTTCAATTTTTTTGAAATTTCAATTTCAACTTCCAAAAGTTTGCTTAAAATTAGCTTCAACTGTTAGATGAAAACCTAGCTAGTTTCCCATGTTCACCGAGACACTGGCTGCTACTTTCCTGTACAGGACGTTAGCTTGAGGTGTGTTCAGGTGTGTGTTTCTATTCAAACGGGTCAGTACACTGGATTCGTATTCTTATTATTTTAGTCTATATTAGTCTGTTTATTTTATACATTTTCAAGATTCAAGATTCAAGATGTTTTTATTTGCTATTTGCAACAAGTACAATGGAAGACTTACTCCCCAGTCGCTATGAATTTCAACAACAATATTCTACTGTGCTATGCTAAACTATGCAATACTATACTATACTATACTATACTATACTATACTATACTATAAATAACACTATATACAACCTACTGTTTACTATACTTTATACTATAAACAAAACGATACACAACCTACTTTATACCATACTATATACTATAAGCAACACTATACTATAACAATACTGTACACAATAAAAATAACAACACATGACTG
The DNA here is from genome assembly GCA_027704905.1 of Muraenolepis orangiensis. Lineage (NCBI taxonomy): Eukaryota > Metazoa > Chordata > Actinopteri > Gadiformes > Muraenolepididae > Muraenolepis > Muraenolepis orangiensis. The sequence goes on from JANIIK010001672.1 coordinate 306,446, forward strand.
ATGGATGATATAGTATGCATATGGGGAATTGTGCAAAAAGCCTTTTAAAGTGAGTAGTAGTAGTAGTAGCATAATTAATACAGGGACGTAAACCTTCTTAACAACAGAACATAAGTTATCTTTTAACAAAGTTTGACAAACTATTTGAGGTTTTTTTATTTTTACACCAGAATTGTACTACTTCTTCCAGTTCAATTATTAGTTTCTGACGCTAACTTTACTGCGTGTAAGTTTACTCAATTACTAATATAAAAACACACATCTGTGTTTTCATCAGTTTTACAGGATGATTCAAAAATGTTTTAAAATACAACATACTGAATATTTTATATTTTATGTAACAATCCAAGTTGAAGTTCATTATCACACCATAAATGTACAGGCTACAGGCTACAGGTGACAGGCGACAGGCGACAGGCGACAGGCAACAGGCTACAGGCTACAGGCTACAAATGATACAGCAAAAAGATTGTGGACCTGGGGAAGAGTGTCTCAACTGCAAACGTAAAAAAAACTAAAACACGAACGCCTGGCTTTAGGGCGCATGAGGTCAAAGGCCATCTCCCCCCCCCCCCCCATCACCCCCACCAGTGACATGTACTTTTATTGATTGAAATCCTAATCCTAGAGCGTGACTGGCTGATGGTCTCACTTTCTCCAGCGCTCTGCGGTATGTTTTTGTTATTGCCGTTTGGCTTCCGGCGAGGTTTAAAAACACCCTGACACTCTATCTGGTTTGTCGCCGAGAGGTCCGTCCGTCTTGTCAGACCCCTGGGAGGAGGAGGAGGAGGAGGTCAGGTGTCAGGTGTCACATGACCTACCAGGTTGTTAAACCCTAATGGCTGTTGTACCGCCACTGCTCCGAGGTGCTGCTTTTGACACGTTTTTTAATTTATGGCTGCAGCTCTGCAACTACCTACCCTGCTGGTCTTCTAATCATCTCCCTCTTCTAGTCTCCTTTACTCTTCTAGTATTTTAGTCTCCTAGTCTCCTACCCCTTCAAGTCTCATAGTCTTCTAGTCTTTTAGTTTTCTTAGTCTCCTAGTCTTTTTGTCTTTTCGTTTTCTAGTCTCCTAGTCTTCTAGTCTTCTTGTCTTCTAGTCTCCTAGTCTTCTAGTTTTCTAGTTGTCTAGTCTTCTAGTTTTTTAGTCTCCTAGTCTACTAGTCTTCTAGTCTCCTAGTCTTCTAGTTTCCTACTCTTCTAGTCCTCTACTCTTGTACTCTTGTCTCCTGGACTTCTAGTCTCCTAGTTATCTTGTTATTCAATTATTCTGCTCTTCTAGTCTTCTAGTCTTCTTGTCTTCTAGTCTCCTAGTCTCCTAGTCTTCAAGTCTTATAGTCTTTTAGTCTCTTTGTCTTCTAGTCTCCTAGTCTTCTTGTCTTCTACTTGTCTAGTCTTCTTGTCACCTAGTCTGCTAGTCTCCTTGTCTTCTAGTCTCCTAGTCTCCTAGTCTCCTGGTCTCCTAGTCTCCTAGTCTTCTAGTCTCCTAGTCTTCTATTCTTCTACTATTCTAGTCTCCTACTCTTCTGGTCTTCTAATAGACTACTAGTCTCTTGGAAGGTTTTTGTGGTGGTTTGCTTTGCCTTAAAATAAGCAGAAATAATGTTTTCTCAGCTTCAGAAAGTTTATGACTCATACATCAGCAAACACTTTGGGTATTTGAGTCTTAAAGTGAATGCAATGTGTTTTATAACCTCATTAAGTTCAGTATTCATTCATGCACGCTCATTTAGCATTTAGTGCGCATGAATGCATTTTTCGGTCGAGTAAATATTGCAAAACGTTCCTATTGTGTTTGAGCTGATGAGTGGACTTTCTACGAGGCTGAATAAAGAGCAAACTAGTTAATAACACTGTGTTGTCTTCATGTGTAACATCAGATGATGAGAGATAGAGGGGGTACACAGCAGGAGGTCTAATGTTTGAGGGGGTACAGGACCTTAAATAGTGAATAACACTGTGTTGTCTTCATGTGTAACATCAGATGATGAGAGATAGAGGGGGTACACAGCAGGAGGTCTAATGTTTGAGGGGGTACAGGACCTTAAATAGTGAATAACACTGTGTTGTCTTCATGTGTAACATCAGATGATGAGAGGTAGAGGGGTACACAGCAGGAGTTTCAATGGTTCAAGGGGTACAGGTCCTGTACAATTCAGGGGATACAGGAGCATGAACATTTGGAGAACCACTGCTGTAGAGAGAACGAAAACAATTCCTGGGCAGACTGGGAAGTAGATTTGGATTGGGTTCTATCCTTCAGACACTCTATTCATTCTGAACTCAAGTGGGGCGACTGCAGTGAGTGTCTAACGTGAGGGTTCCTAAATGTCTGACCTTCCAGTTGCTATCGTGTTGGTTTCCTTGTGAACAGTTTCACTGAATAACAACAGGGCAGGGAGGGGGGGGGGCAGGGGGGGTGCAGGGTGGGGGTGAATGCGGGTCCACTGTAACAGGACTGGGCGCAGATCCCGGAGTAACCCAAGGCGAGGGAACGTGTGTGTGTGTGTGTGTGTGTGTGTGTGTGTGTGTGTGTGTGTGTGTGTGTGTGTGTGTGTGTGTGTGTGTGTGTGTGTGTGTGTGTGTGTGTGTGTGTGTCTGAGTGTGAAAAGAGTTATGATGATAATGGTAGCGCCATCATCTCCAGGCGCCTGTGGCGAGGACCCACGCAGGAGACGAGGCCTCGACTTTTTGAGAAGCCTCAAAGTCGTTTTTTTTTAAATATTTCCCACAAAAACCGCATGGGGGAGAATAACTAAATAACAATAAAGTGACTGATGATAATATATACATGTGTTGAATTATGCGAAAAGCATTTTAAAAGCATCTTAAAGTGCCAGTAGTGCAGCAGCATCATGAATACAGTGCATTACAGTGCAGTAACTGTAATGAGTCCACAAAGTCCAGCAAGTATGATAGTGTAATGTTATATGGATGACAATGTTATGATAGTGGCAGCACTCCTAGCAGTTCAGTATGCACACTGCTTGTGGATAAACAAAAACGACCCTTGAACCTGGTAGGTTTGCGTACGACTAGACGCAAACAAGCTGGCAGGGTCGTCGGTGTGGATGTTCTTCATGGGATGTTTACCTGTTAAAGAGCAGATCAACATGTGCGCCAGGTGAACTCCGCAGGCTTCTGCTTCCAGGGATCGCAAAACATCATCAAGGTCAACAACAACATTCCATTACATTAAAGTCATTTAGCAGACGCTTTTATCCAAAGCCACTTACAGTAGTGTGTTTCAACAAAAGGAAAGTAAGAGAACAACTCCAAAGTCAAAAGTGCATTTCATTCACTAACAAGTCTCCAAGAACTGAGCCAGGTAAAATAAGTACAATACGTTCAGGTAAAAGTACAATAAGTTGGACAATATCTAACTAACTAACAAGCAAACATTTTACTTCGATAAGATGCTAGTATGCTAGTAAAAAAAGAGGGGGGGGGGGGGGGGGGAGGAGAGAGAGGCGGGGGTCGACAGCGCGGTAGGAATCAAAAGAAGGTCTGAAGGCGATGTGGATTATTGTTTTAGCTCAAGCTGAAAAAACCTGGGGGTTTTCAGCTCCCACGCTACCAATGCCAAAGCGGCGGCTCTCTGTCTCTCGGAAGCCGCCGGCACTCTGGATGCACGAATACACGATCGTTATCAACACCACTGAAATACCAAATGTGTGGAGCTCACCAGGTGGCAAAAACAAAAACCAGGTGGAGATTCCAATCCCCCCCCCCCCCCCCCCCCACCCCACCCCACCCCACCCGCCCTTTAGGCAGATCACTAGAACATGTATAAAGTTAAAAGATAACAAACAAAACATGTTTCCATTCATTCTCGTCTTTTCAGAGCGGACGCTCTTGAGCCGAAACACACACCTCGTGGACCGTACGTATGAAGTCACATTCCTCTCGCCGGCAGCGGATCAGATAAGACTGATGTCCTGAGATGTTCTCACTGGAGCGTGCCTCTCAGAACGCATCCGGGCTTTAAAGGGACAATCTCACAAGGTCTGGTCATCAAACCATCGTGAGGGGGTTCATGGCGCGCCATCTGAAACATCCGTTGTGTACAAATGCCGCCATGCTGTCATTTCATGTCAAAATCACTTCCTTGCCTCCATTCCGCTTCAGAGTCCATGACAATGAAGCACTTTGGTGTTTTGTAATCGGCGTGCGTCGCTCGGTAGGGAGTTCTGTGGACTACATAACGAGGGTATCTACACGGTCACAGCTCTTCTCTGTCCTGGACCCCCACAGCGATGGACCCCCCCCCCAGGCTTAAAGGAACCACCACCTCTTCAGGAAGCACTATACTCTGCCCCTTCCTCTTAGCACTTTAAGCATCCTTCAAGAACCAGGACCTTTAAGTAATGCACGCAGGGCGGCAGTATAGCTCAGGAGGTAGAGCAGTCGGTCGCCTCACAACCGGAAGGTCGCTGGTTCGATCCCCCGGCTCCTCCTCCTCCAAGCAAAACCTGTCGAGGTGTCCTTGAGCAAGACACCCTAACTAACCCTAGTTACCCAACATGCTGGCTGTCTCCTTGCATGGCTGACTCCGTCCGTCCGCCGGCGGTGGATGGATGAATGTCTGTGTGAATATAAGGCATGACTTGTTAAAGCACTTTGGATAAAAAAAATGCTATGTATAAAAGGCAGTCCATATCAACACCGAACAGAGACAAACATATTCCTGACATCTAGGTTTAAAAAACAATAATGTTTGTAGTTTGCGGTCGCATTTGCGATGCATTGTTCTGAAACGGTTCTGTTCACAGTCGTCTGGCAGCCTAGATGCTGAGATAGGAGGGAGCAGCACTGAGGCCCACAGCGGGGGGAGGCCTCACTGCTCGGTACTTTTGAACGTAACCAGACCAGTGAGTGAACCAGATCTTGTCTCTGTTTGTCTCTCCCCGGGTTCCTGGGTTCCTTTTGGGATATGACAAAAAAAAAATGACAATGACTTTCCAAAGGAAGGAGAATGAGCCATCTGTCAAGTTGTCCCCGGTCAATTTAGTTTTACAGTCCCACACACACACACACACACAATAGAGCCAAAGCAGACACCATTGATGAGAGGAGAACAGCGTGTTAGCTGGTGCGTCTAACTCAAACCTGCTGCTAGAAATGACATGTCAAAGATGAATGAAGATATACTTTACTTCAACTGTGTTGTGTGTTGAGGAATATGTATGTGTGTGTGTGTGTGTGTGTGTGTGTGTGTGTGTGTGTGTGTGTGTGTGTGTGTGTGTGTCTGTGTCTGTGTGTGTGTGTGTGTGTGTGTGTGTCTGTGTCTGTGTCTGTGTGTGTGTGTGTGTGTGTGTGTGTGTGTGTGTGTGTGTGTGTGTGTGTGTGTGTGTGTGTGTGTGTGTGTGTGTGTGTGTGTGTGTGTGTGTGTGTGTGTGTGTGTATGTGTGTGTGTGCCTGTGTGTGTGTGTGTGTGTGTGTGTGTGTGTGTGTGTGTGTGTGTGTGTGTGTGTGTGTGTGTGTGTGTGTGTGTGTGTGTGTGTGTGTGTGTGTGAATGTGCATGTATGTGTGTGTGTGTGTGTGAAGCTGTACTGTGCTATTGTGTGCCTGTGTGATTGCCTCATTTGAATATGAATCAAGAAAGCTGTGTCCAAAAGTCCCTCAAATATGCTCCCTAATTAGTGTTAGCCAGTGTGTTATGTGGTATGGTGTGTGTGTGTGTGGGGGGGGGGGGGGGTGACCTATTGGGTCGCAAAATGCAACTTTCCCATCAAGGTTTGGTTTTTTGGTTTGGGTCTATTGTTAGGGTATTAGGGATAGTTTTCTAGGTTGGGTTTCAGCTTCTAGTTTATTTCTATGGTAAGGGTTTCCCATTAGGGTTTGGTTTCTACTCCTAGGAGATGGTTATCGGGTTTGGTGCTTGTATATTTGTGTAGGGTTAAGGTTAGGGTAGGTTAGGTGTAGGTTTAGGGTTAGGGTTAGATCCTTCTACCCCTGTGTAGGGTTAGGGTTAGATCCTTCTATCCCTGTGTAGGGTTAGGGTAAGGGTAAGGTCATTCCATTGCTGTGTAGGGTTAGGGTTAGGTCATTATATCCCTGTGTAGGGTTAGGGTTAGGTCATTCTATCCCTGTGTAGGGTTAGGGTTAGATCAGTCTATCTTTGTGTAGGGTTAATACTAGGGTTAGGTGCTGTTATCCCTGTGTAGGGTTAGGGTTATGGTTAGATCATTCTATCCCTGTGTAGGGTTATGGTTAGATCCTTCTATCCCAGTGTAGGGTTAATGTTAGGGTTAGGTCATTATATCCCTGTGTAGGTTAGGGTTAGATCCTTCTACCCCTGTGTAGGGTTAGGGTTAGATCCTTCTATCCCTGTGTAGGGTTAGGGTAAGGGTAAGGTCATTCCATTGCTGTGTAGGGTTAGGGTTAGGTCATTATATCCCTGTGTAGGGTTAGGGTTAGGTCATTCTATCCCTGTGTAGGGTTAGGGTTAGATCAGTCTATCTTTGTGTAGGGTTAATATTAGGGTTAGGTGCTGTTATCCCTGTGTAGGGTTAGGGTTATGGTTAGATCATTCTATCCCTGTGTAGGGTTAGGGTTAGATCCTTCTATCCCAGTGTAGGGTTAATGTTAGGGTTAGGTCATTATATCCCTGTGTAGGTTAGGGTTAGGTGCTTCTATCCCTGTGTATGGGTAGGGTTAGATCCTTCTATCCCTGTGTAGGCCTAGAGTCAGATCATTCTCCCTGTAGGTGTTTTTTAAAACCTATGCTCTTCTTGATGCGACTGAACGTTTTTTTAACAGTGAAAAGCTGTCACCGTTCCAGGTGCCCTGTTTTCTTACTTACTATCTTACTATATTCACTATTACTTACTTACTTACTATCTTACTATTACTTACTTACTTACTATCTTACTATTACTTACTTACTTACTATCTTACTATTACTTACTATCTTACTATACTCACTATTACTTACTTACTTACTATCTTACTATTACTTACTATTACTTACTTACTATCGTACTATTACTTACTATTACTTACTATTACTTACTTACTTACTTACTATCTTACTATACTTACTATCTTACTATACTTACTATTACTTACTATACTTACTATCTTACTATACTTACTATTACTTACTTACTATCTTACTATACTCACTATTACTTACTTACTATCTTACTATTACTTACTATTACTTACTTACTTACTATCTTACTATTACTTACTTACTTACTATCTTACTATACTTACTATTACTTACTTACTTACTATCTTACTATTACTTACTTACTTACTATCTTACTATTACTACTTACTTACTATCTACTATTACTTACTATCTACTATACTTACTATTACTTACTATCTTACTATTACTTACTATTACTTACTATTACTTACTTACTTACTATGTTACTATTACTTACTACTTACTATCTTACTATTACTTACTTACTTACTATCTTACTATTACTTACTATTACTTACTTACTTACTATCTTACTATTACTACTTACTTACTATCTTACTATACTTACTATTACTTACTTACTTACTTACTATCTTATTATACTTACTATTACTTACTTACTTACTATCTTACTATACTCACTATTACTTACTTACTTACTATACTCACTATTACTTACTTACTTACTACTTACTTACTATCTTACTATTACTTAATATTGCTTACTACTTACTTACTTACTTACTTACTTACTATCTTACTATACTTACTATTACTTACTTACTTACTATCTTACTATTACTTACTATTACTTACTATCTTACTATAGTTACTATTATTACTACTTACTATCTTACTATTACTATTACTTACTATTACTTACTTACTTACTATCTTACTATACTTACTATTACTTACTTACCTACTATCTTACTATACTTACTGTTACTTACTTACTTAATATCTACTATACTTACTATCTTACTATACTTACTATTACTTACTACATACTATCTACTATACTTACTATACTTACTTACCTACTATCTTACTATACTTACTGTTACTTACTTACTTACTATCTTACTATACCTACTATCTACTATACTTACTATTACTTACTTACATACTATCTTACTATACTTACTATTACTTACTATACTTACTATCTTACTATACTCACTATTACTTACTTACTTACTATCTTACTATACTTACTATTACTTACTTACTACTACTTACTTACTTACTATCTTACTATACTTACTATTACTTACTATACTTACTATCTTACTATACTTACTATTACTTTCTTACTTACTATTACTTACTTACCTACTATCTTACTATACTTACTATTACTTACTTACTTACTTACTTACTATACTTACTATCTTACTATACTTACTATTACTTACTTACTACTATCTTACTATTACTTACTTACTTACTATCTTACTATTACTTACTTACTTACTATCGTACTATACTTACTATTACTTACTTACTTACTATCTTACTATACTTACTATTACTTACTTACTTACTATCTTACTATTACTTACTTACTTACTACTTACTATTACTTACTTACTTACTATCTTACTATTACTTACTTACTTACTATCTTACTATACTTACTATTACTTACTTACTTACTATCTTACTATTACTTACTTACTTACTATCTTACTATACTTACTATTACTTACTTACTACTATCTTACTATTACTTACTTACTTACTATCTTACTATACTTACTATTACTTACTTACTTACTATCTTACTATTACTTACTTACTTACTATCTTACTATTACTTACTTACTTACTTACTTACTATCTTACTATTACTTACTTACTTACTATCTTACTATACTCACTATTACTTACTTACTTACTATCTTACTATACTCACTATTACTTACTATACTTCCTATCACCGGGGAGTGGAGCCGTTGCAGGCCGTCCTGCTCTTGTTGACCAAAGGGTCCCATCCCACCAGGAGGCCTGATGAAGGTGGCTTCTTCTTCTTTCTCAGGGGGACTCTGTGATATATTCTTCAATTAGAGAGTCTGGAGGAGGATTTGCTGGCTTTCCTTTTGTAGTAGAACACATCAATCAGCTTAGCAGCGCCACCTTATGATTGGACCAGAGGTTAAGCCCGCCCCCCCCCAGCCGTTGTATGAGAGATCATTATTCTCTCATCCCGTCTCACACACACACACACAGACACACACACACACACACACACACACACACACACACACACACACACACACACACACACACACACACACACACACACACACACACACACACACACACACACACACACACACACACAATGAGAACACCCTATGAGAAGCAGACCCCCAAAGCAAGCAAGGGCATATCCAACGTGGCGGTCCGCTAGTGGGGAGCGGGACGAATTCATGTTCATGTTTCTTTTCATGAATTGTATTTGTTGATTTGTTTGTTTTGAACACACACACACACACACACACTCACAAGACAAAGTTAATTGAAAAACACACACACACACACACACACACACACACACACACACACGCGCGCGCGCACACACACGCGCGCACATACACACACACACACACACACACACACATATGCGTGGGGGGGGTTGAAAGCCTTTATGTTCTGCTGCTGTTCGCACCCGGGCCTTTAGCATTCAGGGACAGAGCGCCGCTCTCACGACCCCCCCCCCCCCCAAACACACACACACACACACACACACACACACACACACACACACACATAGAGCGAGGGTTAACCGTGCCCCCCCCCCCCTCTGCCCCCTATTGATGAGGCGATGGGAATGGGAGATGAGAGATAATGGCATTGGTCACAGGATCTGTGTTTGTCTCTCTCTCGCTCTCTCTCTCTCGCTCTCTCTCTCTCTCTCTCTCTCTCTCTCTCTCTCTCTCTCTCTCTCCTCTCTCTCTCTCTCTCTCTCTCTCTCTCTCTCTCTCCCATGGTCTCCCTCATGGTGGATTGCTGTGTGTCTGGGGGATTGTGGACAGAATGTCTTTGGTTCTGTTCTATTCGATGGCATCGGTCGTACCAAACACTTCACAAGGGTGATGATAATCCATCATCATCATCGTCATCATCGTGTAAGAGAAGTGTTTGTGAGGAAGAGGATGAGGATGTCATCCCTGCTGTTAGACCTTCTTTGGGGGAAAATGATGACAGATGACAGCCACCCTGTATATTTGTCAATGGCATTTGGCGGCAGGATAGCTGTCTGTCTGTTGGGGCTTGGGCTTGGGAACCGGAAGGTCGTCGGTTCAAGTCCCCAAAACACCTGGGGCACTAGGGCCGAGGTGCCCTTGAGCAAGGCAGCAGACCCCCTAACGCTGGTGCTCCCTGGGCAGCTGCTCCTCATACTAGGATGGGTTAAATGCAGAGAAACTGTGTGTGTGTTTCCAATAAAGTAACCAATAAAGAGGGTTCGATCCTTCAGATTTATCTTCATCTATCAAGCTTTTCAGCACACGCACACTGTAAACCTTTAAGCGTTTTAGCTCACCATGTGTAACCAGTGAGAACTAGAGTCTATACTGTATGCACGTGAGGTACATCTTTTTGAATGAACAATAGTCAGTAACAAGGAGCGCTGTGAAGATGCGGAGCCGCTCGTGCCGCTGATCAAGCCTTGATTTCCAATCATCTCATTTTGATTACCTTGTGAGATAATTGTCATAGTGTGATAGAGCGTTTCCTTGATGAGAAAATATGGAAATATGTTTTTTCATAGTTTGGTTTGGTCCTATTCACAGCACTCACGTCCATCTAGATCGAGGTGAGTTTCAAGTCTCCGGTTCAACATTTATAATGAGGGAATTTACATGCTAATTATTCGCGTTATGCAAAACATTTGAAACGACTCATGGCTCAATCTTTTTATGTAAAATCCGGAATGTTTGACAGTAGGAGAGGTTAGAGTCTACCTGTCTGTCCACCCGTCGTTCTACCTGTCTGTCTCCATCTGCCTGTCTACCTGTCTGTCTCCATCTGCCTGTCTACCTGTCTGTCTACCTGCCTGTCTACCTGTCTGTCTACCAGTCTGTCTACAGTCTGTCTACCTGCCTGTCTACCTGTCTGTCTACCTGTCTGTCTACCTGCCTGTCTACCAGTCTGTCTCCATCTGCCTGTCTACCAGTCTGTCTACCTGTCTGTCTACCTGCCTGTCTACCAGTCTGTCCACCTGTCTGTCTACCTGTCTGTCTACCAGTCTGTCTACCTGTCTGTCTACCTGCCTGTCTACCAGTCTGTCTCCATCTGCCTGTCTACCTGTCTGTCTACCAGTCTGTCTACCTGTCTGTCTACCTGCCTGTCTACCAGTCTGTCCACCTGTCTGTCTACCTGCCTGTCTACCAGTCTGTCTACCTGTCTGTCTACCAGTCTGTCTACCTGCCTGTCTACCAGTCTGTCCACCTGTCTGTCTACCTGCCTGTCTACCAGTCTGTCTACCTGTCTGTCTACCTGCCTGTCTACCAGTCTGTCTACCTGTCTGTCTACCTGCCTGTCTACCAGTCTGTCCACCTGTCTGTCTACCTGCCTGTCTACCTGCCTGTCTACCAGTCGGTCCACCTGTCTGTCTACCTGCCTGTCTACCAGTCTGTCTACCTGTCTGTCTACCTGTCTGTCTACCAGTCTGTCTACCTGCCTGTCTACCAGTCTGTCCACCTGTCTGTCTACCTGCCTGTCTACCAGTCTGTCTACCTGTCTGTCTACCTGCCTGTCTGGACTGTGTGGTACGGCAACACCACCGCACCGGACAAGAAAGCCATCCAGAGGGTCGTGAGGACGGCGGAGAAGATCATCGGGTGTGCACTTCCATGCATTGAGGAGATCTGTAGGACCAGATGTCAGAAGAAGGCCATGTCCATCATAAAGGACTGCAACCATCCTGGGCTCCATCTCTTCTCCCCCCTACCGTCCGGTCGCCGGTTCCGCAGCATCCGTACTGCAAGGACTACCAGGTTTAAGGAGAGTTTTTAGCCACAGGGCAGTGACCTACTGAACTGCTAGGAGTGATGCCACTATCATAACATTGTCATCCATATTACACTACACTATCATACCATTTCATTAACATTACACTATCATAACATGTCATTAACATTACACTATCATAACATTTCATTAACATTACACTATCATAACATGTCATTAACATTACACTATCATAACATTTCATTAACATTACACTATCATAACATTTCATTAACATGACACTATCATAACATGTCATTAACATTACTCTGTCATAACATGTCATTAACATTACACTATCATAACATGTCATTAACATGACACTATCATAACATGTCATTAACATTACACTATCATAACATGTCATTAACATTACACTATCATAACATGTCATTAACATTACACTATCATAACATGTCATTAACATTACACTATCATAACATGTCATTAACATTACACTATCATAACATGTCATTAACATTACACTATCATAACATGTCATTAACATTACACTATCATAACATGTCATTAACATTACACTATCATAACATGTCATTAACATTACACTATCATACTTTTTCTGGACTTTCTGGACTCATTACAGTTACTGCACTGTATTCATGATGCTGCTGCACTACTGGCACTTTAAAATGCATTTAAATTTTTTTTGCACAATTCAACACATGCACATATCATCCATCAGTCCCTTCATTGTTATTTTTATTGTTCTTTATATTGTGTATATTGTCATAGTATAGTGTTGTATAGTATAAGTTTAGCAGATAGTACAGCATATAGTGTTCAATTGTAGGAAATTCCTACTGCGGGAGGGAGGGAATGGGGAGTGAGCATTCCACTGTACATATGGCAAATCACATCTTCTACCAGCCTGTCTACAGGCCTATCTGTCTGTCTACCTGTCTGTCAACCAGTCTGTCTACCTGTCTGTCATTTTGAAGACACCCCCAGAATGTAGGCCTACTATAAAAACATGATTTGTCTTCCCCTACTTCCTTCTCCATTGAAGCCTTCCTGTTGAAACATGTGACTGAGAAGCCAACTCGTGTGTTTAACGTAACCTTTGAACCTCTCTCTCTCTTTAGGCTGAAAAACAGCCGGCGGAGAACGCCGTTTGCAGAGAGGGCCTCTCCACTGTAAGCCCCCCAATAGTACACGTGTTTCCACATAACCCTCAACCCAGACATTAATTCAATGACCGGGTACTTATCCAACTGTAACGTCTCCCGGGCTAAACCAGGAACAGATGCGGGGGGGGGGGGGGGGGGGGGTTGCCACGAAAATCCAAGCCCTGGTTTTGGTTTTGTTTGTGAGTTACCTGCTGTGTTCCAGTCCGTACTGAAAGTCAGAAAAACCCCGGGGCCACCCCAACATGGGCATCGTCATACGTAGGGCGAAGAGACCCGAACACGGCCCCTCTTTTGGTGCCCTGTGGAGGTTTGTGTCGACTAATCACACACACACGCAGTACGCACACACAAACACACAGATAGGCACGCGCACGCGCACACACACACACAGATACGCACACGCACACACATGCACACAGATACACACGCACACACAGACAGATACACACGCATGCACTCTTACACACACACGCACGCACACACACACACACACACACACACAGATACATGCACTCTTACACACACACACACACACACACACACACACACACACACAAAGTGTTTTTTGGAGTGTATTTATTATTTCACACGACGATGTACAACGACATCGCGAAAAATTCATGCCACAAATGAAATGTTATTATAATTTCTTTGATCTTTTTGAAATGCAAGCGGCACAGTTTTGAGAAAGGAAGCCTTGGTGATAATAATACTAGCGTAGAATACAGCAGAACACGTGCCACCGAAGAAACTCAAATCACAACACAAATACTGATACACATATATTCACAGAATATAGAATAGGGGACAAAGTTCGAAATTATACAAGCATAATTCAACGTATTTACAAGATCAATTGAGTGCAGCATTGCGGTAGCTTCAGTAGACCGTCAGTAACATACAGCCCGGGGATTCTCAACCGGTGGGTCGCGGTCCCAGGAGTGGACGCATGGCCGGGGCATTATGAGTGGAGTGACACAGAGCATACTGTACTTAAGAAGAAGCCCATGAATAAACAAATTTTTCAGGGTTTGTTCGTGTTTCAATGTCTTACTACCTTCATTGAGTTCAGCCCCAATTGTTTTGCAAGCTTTTTGGTTTTTAACGGCATGCGACGATGTAATATTGCAATATTGGGGAACGACACATCTTGTTCTTTTGGGTCGTGATCTAACAATGACTCACGACACATGTGGTTTCCTTGGGCCAGAGAGCCAGCCTATAATTCCACTTTGACAGTCGCATTATGAAATGTGTTTGGCCACCGTCAAGGTACGCCCCTTGGATGACTATGCATGAAAGTATGAAATTCCCCATTTCCATGCAAACGGCGTACACACACACACACCATGCATGTGACGTAACATCTCCCCCCCCCCCCCCCTTGCCACCCCACCCCCCAAAAAGGGACACTACAGGCTTCGAATGATCCCGTGTGGTTTCGGAGAGAGGTTTCACCCCTCGGACACACAACCGTGAGTCAACCCGGGGACTGGCTGGGGTGAATTCCTGCAGGTTCCTCTCGAAAAATACCCTCTCCAAACGTAGTAGTAAATCAGAAACATGCAGTGCTCGAGAGCTCCATTTTATCAAGCAGATGTCCCCGTATGTGTGTGTGTGTGTGTGTGTGTGTGTGTGTGTGTGTGTGTGTGTCTGTGTGTGTGTGTGTGTGTGTCTCTGTGTGTGTGGTGTGTGTGTGTGTGTGTGTGTGTGTGTGTCTGTTTATTTGAGAAGGGGGAGTGTGTTGGAGTCGCGTTAGCTGATCTCCGGGCGTAAGCTAGCTGGGCGTCCCTCTAGATCTGTCGTCGAAGTGCTTTATCAATGTCCACACCTCACCTCTCCTTTACCCGTCCAGAGGTAACAGGCCACCACGCTACAGAACGAGAGTGTACTGTCCATTGTACTGACTAGTCAAATATATATATATATATATATATAATGTATATGTATTTGGAGATATATCGGTCCCCTCTTCCCTATGTATTGGTCCCAATTTTTACACTTTGTCTCGTTACGAACTCACAAATTCTTTGGCGAGAATCGTCGAAATACGACAACAAAACCTTTAAAAAAAAAATGTCAAGGTTTTTCAACGTTCAAAGGGATGGTGTTCTCCGTCGCCGTCGCCACGGCCGAGTACTCGGTGTCGGAGGCGTGCGACGTGGCGTCGATGAGCTTGGCCAGGCCGGTGCGCGTGGAGTACTTGAAGATGAAGGCCTTCATCAGGTCGTAGCGGTAGTTGCGGTTGATGAAGTTGTACAGCACGGGGTTGACGCAGCAGTGCACCAGCGACAGGCACTGGGTGAGGTGCAGCGCCACGTACAGGAAGCTCTCCAGGCCGCAGCTGAAGGGCAGCACGTGGAGCAGCGTGAGCGTGTCCACCAGCAGGGCGGCGTGGTAGGGCAGCCAGCACACCAGGAACACCACGATGTAGCTCAGGATGATGCGGCGGCTGACGCGGCGCTCCCTGTCCGAGCCCGACGGGATGGCGCGCGCCAGCAGCACGTAGAACACGGCGATGACCGGGAAGGGGATGGCGAAGCCCAGCACGGAGAAGCTGGTCTGGACGCCCACCATCCAGTCGCTCGGGTTGTCCGCCGGGTAGACGGGCCGGCAGAAGGTGGCGTCCGAGTGGACCGACTTGACCGCCTGCAGGAAGTAGGCGTCGGGCAGGGAGGCGGCCAGCGCCAGGAGCCACGCCATGACGCAGACGGCCCGCCGGAGGACCTTCCTGTTCCCGCGCGCGCCGCCGGGATGCGGGCCGTCGCCCGCCGTCGCCATGGAGACGTAGCGGTCCACACTCATGCAGGCCAGGAAGAAGATGCTGCCGAACAGGTTGACGCTGAACACCAGGTGGGTGATCTTGCACATGGCCGTGCCGAAGGGCCAGTGGCCGCCTTGCAGCAGGGAGCTGATCCACACGGGCAGCGTCGCCACCACGCACAGGTCGGCCGCCGCCAGGTTGAGGATGTACAGGTGGGTCTCGTAGTGGTTGCGTTCGCTGCGCACGTTCACCCACACCACCAGCGCGTTGGCCGCCAGGCCCACCAGGAAGATGAAGACATAGAGCACGGAGAGGGAGTAGAGGAAGGACGTCTGGCTGAAGCCCGCCTGGCACATGAAGGTCTCCACGTGCGTCAGGTTGTCCAGGTGGTCGGAACCGCCGCCCCCCGCCGCCGCCCCCGCTGACGACAACCCCCCCGCGTCCACCGCCGCCGACGAGAAGTTCAGCTCCTCCCACATCTCCATCATCTCTGTCAGGTCGCTGGCGCTTAGACTCATGGCGGCCGTCGGTCTGTTTGCGGCCCTCTTTGGGTGGGGGAGGGTGGAGGGACACGTCCGACCTATAAAGACAAGATCACAGGACGACGATCAGGACACTTGATTATGAACTGTGGTTGTGCTGTTGATCAGACACGTGTGTGTGTGTGTGTGTGTGTGTGTGTGTGTGTGTGTGTGGTGTGTGTGTGTGTGTGTGTGTGTGTGTGTGTGTGTGTGTGTGGTGTGTGTGTGTGTGTGTGTGTGTGTGTGTTAAATGTCCACTGGGTTTTGGAGGAGGAATCTAGAGACTCAAATTCTCACTTATAAGAGCATCTGCTCATAAATGACTCAGTGTGAACGGAATCTATAGTATGTGGTTGTGATGTACGTAAGCCTAACAAAAAGATAATGCAAGCAATATGGTCAAAATTCCTTCCGAGTGTAATACCAATCTAATCCAATGTATGCATCATTTAACACCTTGTTACACTTTCCTAAGATTCATTGAGAGAGGCTTGTCACTAAGGACGGGCCCGGTTGGATAGAAGTGTGGAGCAGAAATACAATCATTCAACTTCATTAATAGCGACAAGAAATACATGTTGTAATTATAAATAATTCGGCTGAACAATAGCTATCTCCGTGTATCGTTTGACAGCTAATTTAACTCATTCAATTAGCTGCATTCATGCTGTTCAAAAAAGCCTGCTGACATGCTAGTATAGAAATTATCCAAAAAATGGTAAATTCCTTGTGTGTCCAAAAAGTGTCTCTTGATTTGAAATTCCAAAAACGTTTCATGTTAGCGTTGCCAATAACATGAGTGGAAGTTCCATGAGGAAGTTCTGTGAAAGATAGACCAGAAATGTCGTGTTATAGTTAAAAATATATATAATATCTGAAGGCTATCGTTGCTGGAGCAAACGACCGCTAGAGATACACACACAGCAACTATGGTAACACACGCGTGTCCAGACATACACAACTTAACAAGGTGTGTACAAAATTAAGGGGGGAACCCACAGGCCGTGCGTCACGCTAACGTCTCTCACGCGGCAGGCTGTTGACTAGCGCACCGCATGAGAGACGTAGCCATGGTAACCCAAACGCAGAGAGAAACCTGAGCAGCGCCATGAGACAGAATGCCATGGAAATGACCCGTAGCCGAGCTGAGCTGACACTACCCCACGCTTTGTGATGTGATCGTGTCGCTTAAGATTAGCCTTTTCCGTTGATGTTGTTGTGGAGGTAGTTGCTGTTGTTTTAAATGTTGTTTTAAATTATAAGGTTTTCACAGATTGGTAGATTCAGAATCAGCCAGTAAGCAGACGCAGACCCAGGCTGAGCACTCTGAGCGCATGAACAGCTTCTCAGGAACACAGACACTGAGGCTCCTGTTCTAGCGACTCTGTTTGAAGTGACTGTCAACTTTATTGGGTGACCCCAGTTCTAAGGGTTGCCAGAGCCCGGGCCGAGTGTACATAGAGGGAGGTCAGAGGTCACCAGGGGGTGGGGGGTCACAGACACCGATCGGCTACTGTGTGGTGAATTGTCCCGGGTTAGATGGGGTGTGTGTGTGTGTGTGTGTGTGTGTGTGTGTGTGTGTGTGTGTGTGTGTGTGTGTGTGTGTGTGTGTGTGTGTGTGTGTGTGTGTGTGTGTGTGTGTGTGTGTGTGTGTGTGTGTGTGGAAGGAGAGGTATAGCAGAGGGGGGGGACGGGACAGATGGCCTAGTGGTGTGTTGTAAAAGGAAGAATATACAGACTGATAGATCGGTGTGTGTGTGTGTGTGTGTGTGTGTGTGTGTGTGTGTGTGTGTGTGTGTGTGTGTGTGTGTGTGTGTGTGTGTGTTGTGTGTGTGTGTGTGTGTGTGTGTGTGTGTGTGTGTGTGTGTGTGTGTGTTTTCCCTAATTACGAGAATTACTGAAAGTCCACCAAGTCAGCCCTAAACAGCCTCTTGAAAACAGGAACGTTACAATGTTATAAACAGACATATAAACATGTTGTAAACTCAATGTGAGCTGAAATCGGGATTGCGTGATGGGGCCGGGTCAGAAATGAACAAAAATCAATAAATCATGATCAATATAAATTTCGAGAATATAAATACTATCAGAGTCAGAGTCATTAGTGCTGCAACTCTTGCGATGCTATGCCAAGTTAAGGAGAGAGCATGTTTACAGAATGTGATCACAAACCCGCTAAAAGCTTGTTGTTAGTTTTTATGTCTCTTTAATATAAGGGTTTTGACACGGCAGACATGCTATTTGTCACGCAAACGTTTCTCTCTCTCGATGGTGAGCGTTCCATGCTAGCTAGCTAGCTAGCTAGCTCCAAGAGAGCTTGGGTGAGTCACCATAAAAGTGACTCTGTTGTGTTGACGGGCACTTTAGGAGAAGCCAGATGTTTACTCTAGCTAACGTTGTTAGCTAGATGGCCTTAAGAGCATCTGGGAGGGTAACAGGAGTAGACGGACAGCTGTGAGTGAACCAGCTCCTAAATCACCAGCGCATGATAAACACAAGATGGAGAGAGTGACAGTTTTTAGCAGTGTAGCGTAGCAGTGTGTGTAGGCTAACCTCTTCACTAGGCCTCACTGTTTGTCGGATCGGTCGCTCAGCTTTGAAGCGGCAAAAAAATAAAAATATTTGGAATTTTTAGATTGAGATTTAAAAAAAATAATTGAATAGGTTTTGTTGTTTGTTGTTTGTTCATCAGGACAGCGTCGAGGCGTGGAAGCAAATCGAATTATTTAAAAAAGCAAAATAAAAAATGGCAATAAACAATTAAAACGCCCGCAAAAGTACAATAGTGACATAAAGCCCCGCCCCTCCCCCCTCCCGCTTTCCCCATAAACCCAGGGCTCTAATTGGACCAATTAGGGGCTCCGCCGGCCACTTGTAAACGCCGGGTGTTTACACGGGCCGACGCACGGCCCCCGGAACCCTGGAGCCTGCCGGCGTCACCTGATCCATGGGCCCCCCCCCCCCCGCCACGCCACGTGGGGGCCCCTGGGGGCCCAGCCCAGGGTCAACCAGCAGCCGCCGGAAGGGGGGAGAGAGAGAGAGAGAGAGAGAGAGAGAGAGAGAGAGAGAGAGAGAGAGGGGGAGGGGGGGGTGGAGCGTCTGTGTGTGTGCCTGTGCGTGTGCGGATGTGTGTGTGTGCGTGTGTGTGTGTGCATGTGTGTGTGTGCGTGTGCGGTGTGTGTGTGTACGTGTGTGTGCGTGTGTGTGTGTGTGTGTGTGTGTGTGTGTGTGTGTGTGTGCGGGTGCGGATGTGTTGTGTGTGCGTGTGTGTGTGTATGCGTGTGTGTGTGTGTGTGCGGATGTGTGTGTGTACGTGTGTGCGTGTGCGTGTGTGCGTGTGTGTGTGTGTGTGCCAGGCCTGCTTGCCTGCCCGGGTCCTGGTTCAGTTAGTGTTAACGATTTAAATGCTCTTGCCAAGTATGTACTGCCGCTCAGATGACAGGTGCTGCCCGGGTGTGAGCTTTGACCTTTCACCCCATTCCATTACATTACATTATACAGTCATTTAGCAGACCGCTTTTATCCAGAAAAGGTTTAAAGCTAAGATGAACAACTCGTCGCCAGAAGTCAAAAGTCAGGTAAAAGTACAATAAGTTCAGGTTAAAGTACAATAAGTTCAGGTTAAAGTACAATAAGTTCAGGTTAAAGTACAATAAGTTCAGGTTAAAGTACAATAAGTTCAGGTAGAAGTACAATAAGTTCAGGTTAAAGTACAATAAGTTCAGGTTAAAGTACAATAAGTTCAGGTAGAAGTACAATAAGTTCAGGTAGAAGTACAATAAGTTCAGGTAAAAGTACAATAAGTTCAGGTAGAAGTACAATAAGTTCATGTAGAAGTACAATAAGTTCAGGTAGAAGTACAATAAGTTCAGGTAAAAGTACAATAAGTTCAGGTTAAAGTACAATAAGTTCAGGTTAAAGTACAATAAGTTCAGGTTAAAGTACAGTAAGCGAAAGGTACAATAAGTTGGCCAACAATATAATGTATTATAAATAATATATTATCCACTGGGTTGTTGTTCTGCTAAGCTGACAAACACCAGGGTGGCAATGAAATGTGTTTTATATAGTTATATAGGGCTATTAGGAACAGGGTGGTGCCTTGAGTTTCTCTCTCTCTCTCTCTCTCTCTCCTCTCTCTTCTCCTCTCTCTCTCCTCTCTCTCTCTCTCTCTCTCTCTCTCTCCTCTCTCTCTCTCTCTCTCTCTCTCCTCTCTCTCTCTCTCTCCTCTCTCTCATCTCTCTCTCTCCTCTCCTCTCTTCTCTCTCCTCTCTCTCTCTCCTCTCTCTCTCTCTCCTCTCTCTGTCCACCCCTATGTCTCTCTCTCTCTCTCTCTCTCTCTCTCTCTCTCTCTCTCTCTCTCTCTCTGCTCTATTCATTAAAGCCAGTTAAACTTCAGTACCCCCCCCACCCCTCTCTTACCTTCACACTCTATAATCACATGTTGCCACTGTGCCTTGGCTTGTCCGATACACTCTCTCTCTCTCTCTCTCTCTCTCTCTCTCTCTCTCTCCTCTCTCCTCTCTCCCTCTCTCTCTCTCTCTCTCTCTCTCTCTCTCTCTCTCTCTCTCTCTCTCTCTCTCTCTCTCTCTCTCTCCTCTCTCTCTCTCTCTCTCTCTCTCTCTCTCTCTCTCTCTCTCTCTCTCTCTCTCTCTCTCTCTCCCGTCTGCATTACCTCACTACATCATCAGTTGCATCACAGCAGCGACTCAAGGCGCCCTGCTTGTTTTTATTGGCCATTCACGCAAAAACACCCCGAATAAAGTCGACTTTTACTTTTTTTTAAAGTCCTGAATGACAAAAAGATTAAGGGTTATAGGGGGGGGGGGGAGAGGGGGTGGGGCTGTTAGACATTACCAATACTTCTGACGCAATTCTCAGAGAGATAGAGAATATTATCTCAAGAGATTATAAAACGACCAACCTCTATTTATTATAACTACTATGTGTCGCCCCCCCCTGGCAGGGTGCCTATAATAAGTAACCCTAACCCCCCCCCCCACCCACACACCCACACACCCACACACACACACACACACACACACACACACACACACACACACATACAACACACACACACATACATACATACATACATACATACATACACACACATACACACATACACACATACATACACACATACACACACATACATACACGTACATACATACACAACATACACACATACACACATACACACATACATACACACATACATACATACATACATACATACACACATACATACATACATACAGTACATACATTCATACACACACAGGCTTACAGTGTTATAGTGTTACAGCTCGCTCTCTCTCTCTCTCTCTCTCTCTCTCTCTCCCCCCCCCCCCCCCCCCACCACCCCCCCCCCCCTCTCCCCATTCAATGTAAACTTGTCCGGGGGTGGGGGGGGGGTGCAGATAGACCCCCCCCCACACACACACACACACACTGTTGTCCCGACCCCCCGCTGAGACCCCCCCTCCTCAAAGAGCCGCTCACAGCCTGCGGGGGTACAGCCTGCCTGCAATACATGCAAGGGTAGCCTACTGCAAGAGACCCGAGAACCATTTTAAACGATTTATCGATTATTTAAGTATATGCAATATACTTAAATATTTGGCAATATATATATAAATATGTATTTGTTTTTGTGTTGCAGCTTTGCAGAATCGAAGGAAGAATGCAATCAAGCGCTGCCAGCTTGTGTGGGTGCAAGAACATACACACACTTTGACATTCAGATTCAATTAATATCATTATATTATTATGTAGTTAGTAGTAGTAGTAGTAGTAGTAGTAGTAGTAGTAGTATAATGAATAGTCGAATTGAAAGACGACGTGCAAGCTTACGTGCAACGTGCAGAAGTTGTTGGTATCCGTCACTCGGTCGAAGTTGAAGTTATCCCAGAAGGAGAGAGGACAAGAACAAGAAGAGCTCTCTGCTCTCTGACTGACTGACTGACTGTGTGTGTGAGGGAGTGAGGGAGAGAGAGCAAGACACCTTGTGTGACCGAGTGTGTGTGTGTGTGTGTGTGTGTGTCAAGGCACTTGCTGTTTATACGGCGGCGCGCAGAGCCACGCCCACTACCCCCCCCCCCCCCCCCCCTCGCAGCCCGCGGGACGTATTGTGGTGTCAGCTTCTGAACAATGGTGGTGAGGGATGCGCGAAACATCGGATTTCCATCCTCCGTCCGTCCGTCCGTTCGTGTGTGTGTGTGTGTGTGTGTGTGTGTGTGTGTGTGTGTGTGTGTGTGTGTGTGTGTGTGTGTGTGTGTGTGTGTGTGTGTGTGTGTGTGTGTGTGTGTGTGTGTGTGTGTGTGCGTGTGTGTGTGTGCGTGTGTGTGCGTGTGTGTGTGCGCGTGTGTGTGTGTGTGTGTGAACGCCATGAGGACAATACGTTCCGACGCAGTCTGACGTGCGACTCCTGCGCGATTGACGTGCGTAAAATGGACTAGACACACAATGTGGAAGTGGAAGTGGTGTGTGTGTGTGTGTGTGTGTGTGTGTGTGTGTGTGTGTGTGTGTGTGTGGTGTGTGTGTGTGTGTGTGTGTGTGTGTGTGTGTGTGTGTGTGTGTGTGTGTGTGTGTGTGGGAGCGGGGAAGTCACAGAAGTCTCGCATAAGGCAGCTGTTGTTATTGAATGATTAATGATTAATTTGGATTATTATGATGATGTGGACGATTATTATCATGTTTGATATATGATGATGATCATATAATATGATGATCAAACTCATATTATTGTTGTTAAAGTATAGTAGAGGTAGTATTATATCATAATTATTATTTTATATATATAATTAGATTAGATTAGATTAGATTAGATCCAAATGTATTGTCATTGCACATAATTGCTGTCATTGCTAAAAGACAGTGTACTAGGTATAAAAACAAGTTATAAGATGACTTATTTATAATATTATATATATATATATATAAATAAACCACTAGCCAAACACCAACCGTCCGTAGTTCAGTTATTATTCCTTTGGCATGGAGTTCAGACGTTCATAAACCACAGAACGGACAGCTGTGGAAAATTAGATACGGTCTGTTGAGAAATTCTGTTTTAATGCTTATAGTCCAATGCAAACATTACAAGACGTTACAACCACTACACTCTGCCGCTCTCCGAGAGAGAGAGTGCAAATGCAAAGATAATGTTTCCGAAGACGTGTTTTGCATGCATGCATGGTCTATATTATACGAACCACATGACTAGAGAGAGAGGCAAGGCCTCGTCGAAGAAGAAGAAGAAAGCACATATCCAACCGCTCAAATCTGCACCTAAATCTGGTACTCTAATGCAACAAAAGATACAGATGTTTTATTGGCCTTTTGCAACAAGTGCAATGGAACGCCTACTCCCCAGTGTGGATTTACTAAAACACTATACTATAAAAATACAATACAAATACAATA
>JANIIK010001672.1:340267-352767 GCA_027704905.1 Muraenolepis orangiensis
GGATTCACTTTGATCGCGGGATCAGCTCAGCGGGATCTAAAGAGAACGGAGAGGGCAGAAGTCGCCGTGGCGCCGGGGAGCTATTGCCGTTAGCTAAGCTGCTAGCCGAGTCCTACGCGACTCGACCGGCTAATTAGCGGCGGGTATCAGGTCAGCTTTGTGGACTAATTATCAGGGGAGCTGTCAACGGGACACAGCAGCAGGCCTGTGTCGGTCCTGGTGTGTTTGTGTTTCTCTTCCCTGTGTTGTGCTAACAATTAGCTGTTTGCCGGTAGCTTTTAGGAAGTCAGTCCGTCGGGAGAGTGAAGATTTACTTTGTTACAATCCATTCGTTTACTCACAATCAATATGAATATATGTAACTTGGTCAAAATATAGAAATAAAAAGAAAAAATATATAAACAGTATATATTATGTTATAAATAGTATATATACCTGTATATATCTATATACAATTAGTATAGTAGTAGTACAAGTATTTATATAATTATTATTAATGTTATCATTAGAATTATTTTTTATTATTATTATTATTATTATTATTATTATATTTTAATTCTATTATATTTTTTATGTGTTTATTTATTTAATTGATATATATTTTAAATCATTTATTTTATTTTTATTTTATTTTTTAAAGGTGCATTATGCATGCACATTATGTTCCTGGAAAAACCTGGATGGTGAGAATAAAGTGATCTGTCCTCCCGAGAGAGGCAGAGGGCCCTTGAGCAAAGGGATGACTTCTTTACATCTGCTTTAAGAAGCAGACTTGACGTATGCATGTTGTATGTCCCCTATCCGTGCCTAAATCTGTCCTCTAGGTACAGATTATGTATCTCCCCCTCTCTAGAGCCATTAAACAGAGCTGTAAATCATTACATTACATTACATCACAATACAGTCATTTAGCAGACGCTTTTATCCAAAGCGACTTACAATAGTGTGTTTCAACAAAGGAAGGTAAGAGAACAACTCCTCACAACAACAACAAGTCTCCAAGAACTGAACCAGTAAAAGTCAAAGTACAATCAAATGTTATCATAAAGGGTGGTGGATTCAACTGTTTTTTTCGGAAAGACGCAGATTTTAGTTTCAGTTTAGTTTCAGCCTATGATGACCAACGAAAACAGGACCAGCGGAACATAACAGTCCTCTGAGTCATCCCCAGAATATTCAGACGTTCCGTCTCCCGTATCTCTATGATTCAGCTCTTCCTCTCCCATCACGGCTGGCAAAGGACAAAACGTTGGATTTATTTTGTTTGAAATGTGTTGAGTTGTTTTCATCCTCTTGTATCCAACATATTTTCGCCAGTTGGAGGCGGGGAATCATCGTAAAAAATTCTTAATCACACACATGAGGATGGTTCTGTTCCCTTTAATACAGTTCCCTTTTTGAGTATATTTTTTGCCGCCGTTTTGTCCCAGATGTGATATCTTCATCGGCCGCTGGCACTAGGTGCCACACTACAACAACAAATCGTGAGGATTGAATCCTCTTTATTGGTCACATACATGAAGACATACAGTGAAACGTGTTCTCTGCATTTAACCTATCCTAGTATTAGGAGCAGTGGGCAGCTATTCATACAGCGCCCGGGGAGCAGTTAGGGTTAGGGTCTTCCTCAAGGACACCTCGACAGTTTTTGCAAGGAGGAGCCGGGGATCGAACCAGCAACCTTCCGGGTGTGAGGCGACCGCTCTACCTCCTGAGCTAGACTGCCGCCCACCATAGATTGTTCATTCGATGAGAACCCGGATGCCGGCCCAGACGGAGTTCCATCCAACGTCTTCAAGACCTGCTCTGACCAGCTGGCTCCTGTGTTCATGGACATCTACAAGGCATCACTGCAACAGTCTGTCGTCCCAGTGTGATTCAAAGAGACAACCATTGTGCCGTTACCCAAAAATACCAAGATAACATGCCTCAATGATTATCGTCCAGTGGCTTTAACACCCATAGCCATGAAGTGCCTGGAGAAACTTGTAATGTTGCATATAAACTGTTCCATCCCTGACTACACATGGCCCTGCAGCACCTAGACAGGAGGGACACCTACGTCAGACCGCTGTTCATTGACTACAGCTCGGCGTTCAACACCATCGTTCCCTCCAAGCTGGTCCTGAAACTGAGGGACCTAGGTCTGGGCGCCCCCATCTGTAACTGGATGATGGACTTCCTGACGGGCAGGCCTCAAGTGGTGAAGATTGGGAACAACATCTCATCCACTCTGGTCCTCAACACCGGAGCACCCCAAGGCTGCTGCCTCTGTCCCCGGCTGTACTCGCTGTACACACATGACTGCCACGCACAGCATAATCGGATTATCAAGTTTTCAGACAACACCACAGTCGGAACGAGTACAGAGATGAGGTGGTCCAGCTGACGCGATGGTGTGAGGACAACAGCCTGAATGTCGGCAAGACCAAGGAGCTCATCGTGGACTTCAGGAGCCACCGGGGCCACCCCACTCCACCATCAGCCTGGACGGGACACCGGTGGAAGCTGCTTCTGTTTCCTTAGGCTACAGATCTCAGACGACCTGGCGTGGACCCGCAACACAGAGGTCATGCTGATGAAGGCACACCAGCGCCTCTATGCCCTGCGATGCCTCAGGAAAAGCGGAATAGGCCAGAGGTGGCTAGTGAACTTCTACCGTGGCACCGTAGAGAGCGTCCTGACGAGTGGCGTCACTGTGTGGTACGGAGACACCACTGAACAGGACAAGAAAGACATCCAGAGGGTCGTGAGGACGGCAGAGAAGATCATCGGGTGTGCACTTCCATGCATTGAGGAGATCTTTAGGACCAGATGTCAGAAGAAGGCCATGTCCATCATAAAGGACTGCAACCACCCTGGGCACCATCTCTTCTCCCCCCTACCGTCGGTTCACCAGTTGTGCAGCATCCGTACAAGGACTACCAGGTTTAAGGATAGTTTTTATCCACAGGCAGTGACCTACTGAACTGCTAGGAGTGCTGCCACTATCATAACATTGTCATTAACATTACACTGTTATACTTTTCTGGACTTTCTGGATTCATTACAGTTACTGCACTGTACTGCACTGTATTTATGATTCTGCTGCTCTACTGGCACTTTAAATGCTTTTAAATATTGTAGCCCAATTCAACACATATTCATACACCAGTCACTTTGCTGTTGTTTTTTTGTTCATTTGTTTTGTATATATTATTATTATTTTCATGATATTGTTTTGGAGATTTATAATGCGGGAGGGATTCGGGAGTAAGCATTTTGTAGTACTTAAATAAATAAATGAATCAATAAATATCTTGTATCTTGTATTTTGTATCTTGACCAACGTTTTCCTCGATCCCATTGACCAATCAAATGACCCGAGTCTTCTAAGGTACGTCATCTAGTGCATCAGAAGTTCATCAGAGTATCTCATTGTAACCTGAAATGACCATCCTATGGAAGCACTAACTATGAAGATAACTTCGACATGTTGGCTTTCTGAGACATATTCCCTTGTTTTGCGAAAGAGGACTCCTTTTTATCAAACCCAACTGGAGAATTTTCAGAGCGAAATATGTGCCTCTCTGTCTTATATCAACCAATATTAGCA
Source organism: Muraenolepis orangiensis (assembly GCA_027704905.1). NCBI lineage: Eukaryota > Metazoa > Chordata > Actinopteri > Gadiformes > Muraenolepididae > Muraenolepis > Muraenolepis orangiensis. Next base: position 343,863 of record JANIIK010001672.1, read on the forward strand.
TGAACCCCCCCCCCCCCCCCCCCCCATTAGCATGAACCCCCCACCCCCCCAGAAACAGACAGAGTTCTCCTTCACTTGTCGTTCTGTCACCCGTCATTAACAGACTATTAGGGACCACTTAACGTTTCATCGGCAGGACATAAACTGCTGTGTCCCCATGGGTCCGCTTCCACAGCGAAAAGGAGAGAGAGAGAGAGAGAGAGAGAGAGAGAGAGAGAGAGAGAGAGAGAGAGAGAGAGAGAGAGAGAGAGAGAGAGAGAGAGAGAGAGAGAGAGAGAGAGAGAGAGAGAGAGAGGTAGAGAGAGAGAGAGAGAGAGAGAGAGAGCGTGAGAGAGAGAGAGAGAGAGAGAGAGAGAGAGAGAGAGAGAGAGAGAGAGAGAGAGAGAGAGAGAGAGAGAGAGAGGTAGAGAGAGAGAGAGAGAGAGAGAGAGAGAGAGAGCGTGAGAGAGAGAGAGAGAGAGAGAGAGAGAGAGAGAGAGAGAGAGAGAGAGAGAGAGAGAGCGTGAGAGAGAGAGAGAGAGAGAGAGAGAGTCTGCTGTCAAACCATGTGTCAGTTTGAATGATGGATTCAGAAGAGAGAGATAGAGAGAGAGAGAGAGAGCTGTTACTGAGCTCCCATGGGAAAACAAAACTCCTGTGTGTAACAGACCTTGATTTTCTGAAACACTCACATTTGTATACGTCATACGTCAGTGAGTGCATTTCAGTAGCTTTTTCATTGCAAAACCTTATGCAAATACGTGGTTTGAGAGTTGTCCTGACTCCTATTTTTGAATACAAGGTACTTCATATCTGAGATCATCTTCTAATGCTACACGTCAGTATTTCATGGCTGTGTACTCAGAACACAACACTTTTCAAACGCCTCTATGGACCTACGGGTTAACATTACACCAGATGAGATGCTCTCAGGATCGATGAGATGCTCTCAGGAGAGATGTAGTCAAGTCAAGAGATGTAGAAGTCACTTATGACTTCTGGTGACGAGTTGTTCCCTTTGTTGAAACACACTATTGTAAGTGGCTTTGGATGTAAGCGTCTGCTAAATGACTGTAATGTAATGTAATGTAATGTAATGTAATGTAATGTAGTGTAATGTAATGTAATGTAATGTAATGTAATGTAGTGGAGACGCTGACAGCCAGACTCCGTTCCTTAGTCGACCCTCGGGGGATGATGAGGAACAGACGTGAGGCGGGCCGGGCGCTAGCATCAGATCAGAGATGAACGCCGGCTGCTGCGGGAAACGAGCCAGCAGAGACAGCGTGGATTCAGAGAAGCGTGACGTGTTGCTCGCGGAGGTCAGGTTGAACATCATCATCATCCTGCCAGCATCCTGCCCTGCAAACCACCCTTCCGGATCCAGAGGGCCAGAGGTTTTCCCGGGGCCAGTAGGCCAGCCCTGTGGCTCCGGGAGATGGAGTGTCCTGCCTTTTCTGAGGTTGTGCAGCTGTCAATGTCACGACAAACAAGTTTCATTTCGGGACAATAATCGCGCAGCGGTGGCGAAAGTCCGGAATCACCCGTGAAGGGATAACAACGCAAAATGAATACTTCGGATCTGTTATTAAAATCAGATCATTGTAACATGAGAAGTTACAAGAGCAACATGAGACCGAGAGGTTAATGGTGAAAGAGGTGTGAAACAGGGTGACAGATGGTGATAGGAACACTTCATGTAGTCTGAAGCTTCTGTTTTCCCCCAGTCAGTACAACAAGTACCCTTGCTAACAAGTGAGTAAGGGTCTCTTTCCCCAGCACAGGCTCCTTTCTTCAGTTGCTTCTGATGAGGGGAGAGCTTTACGGGGCCCATCATACACGGATTCCTCAACATCTCTGAACTCGCCAGAAAAAAGCACTGGCTGTCATCACCCGTTGCACCTCCCCAACCCCAAGTCCTCTTCAGGGGGGCTGGGGGGGGGCGGAAGAACAACTCTGGGGCAAAATCACAAATCAACTTCATGGGGCCCCTCTCTTGGCAGAACCCACCCAACCCAAACCCATGACTTTACCAGCGGTCCCCGTTGGTTGGCTCTCTCCTACACCCCCTGGTAGGTTCCCCCCCCCCCCATTCCCTTAATGGCCCTCCGGAGTCCGGCGTGTTTGGGTTGTGGTAAGTAAACCCCTTTTGCCGCGGTTAACGGCATTGGGTTTTGATAGCTGGCCCTCGTCGTTGGACCAGACAGATACAAGATACAAGATTAATTTGCCATTTGTAACAAGTACTTTGGAATGCTTACTCCCCATTCCCTCCCGCAGTAAACATCTCAAAAAGCAATACCATAAAAAAGGTAACTGTGACTGATAGATGGTCTGTTGAATGTGCAAAAAGATTTAAAAGAATTTAAAGTGCAGTAGTGCAGCAGCATCATGAATACAGTGCAGTAGCTGTGATGAGTCCAGAAAGTCCAGCAAAGTATGTAAGTGTAATGTTAATGACATGTTATGAAAGTGAAAGTGGCAGCACTCCTAGCAGTTCAGTAGGTCACTGCCTGTGGATAAAAACTATCTTAAACCTGGTAGTCCTGCTGTACGGATGCTGCGCAACCGGCAACCAGACGGTAGGGGGGAGAAGAGATGGAGCCCAGAGGGGTTGCAGTCCTTTATGATGGACATGGCCTTCTTCTGACATCTGGTCCTACAGATATCCTCAATGCATGGAAGTGCACACCCGATGATCTTCTCTGCCGTCCTCACGACCCTCTGGATGGCTTTCTTGTCCCGTGCAGTGGTGTTGCCGTACCACACAGTGACGCCACTCAGACCATCAGGACCGTCCTCCGAGTCATCCCCAAAACATTCACCGTTCCGTCTCCCGTGTCTCTTATGACTCAGCTCTTCCTCTCCCACCGTTGACACGGACCACGATCCAGCACCACGGCCGGCCAAGGGAGAAAACATTTGATTTATTTTGTGGATGTGTTGAAAGCATAAACAGCTTTTGTTGAGTTGTTTTCATCCTCTTGTATCAAACATCTTTTCGCCAGTTGGACGGTCTTCTAAGGTACTTTATCTAGTACATCAGAAGTAGAGTATCTTATGGGAACCTGAAATTACAATCCTATGTAAGCACCAACTATGAAGATCAATTCGACATGTTGGCTTTCTTAGACTTTCTTTTTCATTTCATAACAACAATATCAATTTAAAAAAATAAGGTTAAAATTCGGAGCAAATATGTGCCTCTGTGTGTCTTATATCAACCAATATTGACAATATCGCACCTTTTTGAAAGAGAGATGTTTTTCCAAAGACGGAAACAGACGGAATTCTTCTTCACTTGTCGTTCTGTCAACCGTCATTAACAGCTATTAGGGACCACTTAACGTTTCATCGGCAGGACATAAACCGCTGTGTCCCCATGGGTCCGCTTACACAGCGATAGGAGAGAGAGAGAGAGAGAGAGAGAGAGAGAGAGAGAGAGAGAGAGAGAGAGAGAGAGAGAGAGAGAGAGAGAGAGAGAGGGAGAGAGAGAGAGAGTGAGAGAGAGAGAGAGAGAGAGAGAGAGAGAGAGAGAGAGAGAGAGGGAGAGAGAGAGAGAGAGAGAGAGAGGTGTGCTGTCAAACAGTGTGTCAGTTTGAATGATGGATTCTGAAGAGAGACAGAGAGAGAGAGGGCTGTTACTGAGCTCCCATGGGAAAACTAAACTCACAACTCCTGTGTGTAACAGACCTTGAGTTTTCAAGGTGAGTGCATTTCAGTAGCTTTTTTCATTAAGAAAACCTCTCGAAGAAGCTTATGCAAATATGTGGTTTGAAAGTTGCCCACACTCCTATTTTTGAATACACAGTACTTCATATCTGAGATCCTCTTTTAATGCCACACATCAGTATTACATGGCTGTGTACTCAGAACATGTTTTGTACTACTTTTCAAACGCCTATGGACCTACGGGTTAACATTACACCAGATGAGATGCTCTCAGGAGCGATGAGATGCTCTCAGTAGAGATGTAGTCAAGTCAAGTCAATTTGATTTGTATAGCCCCTGAATCACAGTTCCAGTCTCAAAGGGCTCCGCAGGCCACATGTTTACAACACCCCCCAAACCCTAGCCCCCCTAAGGGCAAGAAACAACTCCCTTAATGATGGAGGAAGAAATCTTGAGAAGGAACCCAGAGTGGAAGGAGATCCCCCCTCCTCCCTCCAGAGATGGTTCAGGAGTGACATGAGGGCCATAAGTGACAAACATAATGATGTACAGTGGTCTCTATTTGCTTATTTGCTTGTGTCTATTGACCTCCCTATTTCTGTGTATCTGTGTGATGTTCTTCTTGTGTCAAATCTATAGGAGACCAACTGACTGTACTTCTACCTGAGCACCGGTTCAGTTCATGCAGGCTTGTTAGGAAGGAAACTCACTTATGACGTCTGGTGACGAGTTGTTCCCTTTGTTGAAACACACTATTGTAAGTGGCTTTGGATGTAAGCGTCTGCTAAATGACTGTAATGTAATGTAATGTAATGTAATGTAATGTAATGTAGTGGAGACGCTGACAGCCAGACTCCGTTCCTTAGTCGATCCTCGAGGGGACGATGAGGAACAGACGTGAGGCGGGCCGGGCGCTAGCATCAGATCAGAGATGAACGCCGGCTGCTGCGGGAAACGAGGCAGCAGAGACAGCGTGGATTCAGAGAAGCGTGACGTGTTGCTCGCGGAGGTCAGGTTGAACATCATCATCATCCTGCCAGCATCCTGCCCTGCAAACCACCCTTCCGGATCCAGAGGGCCAGAGGTTTTCCCGGGGCCAGTAGGCCAGCCCTGTGGCTCCGGGAGATGGAGTGTCCTGCCTTTTCTGAGGTTGTGCAGCTGTCAATGTCACGACAAACAAGTTTCATTTCGGGACAATAATCGCGCAGCGGTGGGGAAAGTCCGGAATCACCCGTGAAGGGATAACAACGCAAAATGAATACGTCGGATCTGTTATTAAAATCAGATCATTGTAACATGAGAAGTTACAAGAGCAACATGAGACCGAGAGGTTAATGGTGAAAGAGGTGTGAAACAGGGTGACAGATGGTGATAGGAACACTTCATGTAGTCTGAAGCTTCTGTTTTCTCCCAGTCAGTACAACAAGTACCCTTGCTAACAAGTGAGTAAGGGTCTCTTTCCCCAGCACAGGCTCCTTTCTTCAGTTGCTTCTGATGAGGGGAGAGCTTTACGGGGCCCATCATACACGGATGCCTCAACATCTCTGAACTCGCCAGAAAAAAGCACTGGCTGTCATCACCCGTTGCACCTCCCCAACCCCAAGTCCTCTTCAGGGGGGCTGGGGGGGGGGGGGGGGTGGAAGAACAACTCTGGGGCAAAATCACAAATCAACTTCATGGGGCCCCTCTCTTGGCAGAACCCACCCAACCCAAACCCATGACTTTACCAGCGGTCCCCGTTGGTTGGCTCTCTCCTACACCCCCTGGTAGGTTCCCCCCCCCCCCATTCCCTTAATGGCCCTCCGGAGTCCGGCGTGTTTGGGTTGTGGTAAGTAAACCCCTTTTGCCGCGGTTAACGGCATTGGGTTTTGATAGCTGGCCCTCGTCGTTGGACCAGACAGATACAAGATACAAGATTCATTTGCCATTTGTAAGAAGTACTTTGGAATGCTTACTCCCCATTCCCTCCCGCAGTAAACATCTCAAAAAGCAATACCATAAAAAAGGTAACTGTGACTGATAGATGGTCTGTTGAATGTGCAAAAAGATTTAAAAGAATTTAAAGTGCAGTAGTGCAGCAGCATCATGAATACAGTGCAGTAGCTGTAATGAGTCCAGAAAGTCCAGCAAAGTATGTAAGTGTAATGTTAATGACATGTTATGAAAGTGAAAGTGGCAGCACTCCTAGCAGTTCAGTAGGTCACTGCCTGTGGATAAAAACTATCTTAAACCTGGTAGTACTTGTACGGATGCTGCGCAACCGGCAACCAGACGGTAGGGGGGAGAAGAGATGGAGCCCAGAGGGGTTGCAGTCCTTTATGATGGACATGGCCTTCTTCTGACATCTGGTCCTACAGATATCCTCAATGCATGGAAGTGCACACCCGATGATCTTCTCTGCCGTCCTCACGACCCTCTGGATGGCTTTCTTGTCCCGTGCAGTGGTGTTGCCGTACCACACAGTGACGCCACTCAGGACCATCAGAACCGTCCTCCGAGTCATCCCCAAAACATTCACCGTTCCGTCTCCCGTGTCTCTTATGACTCAGCTCTTCCTCTCCCACCGTTGACACGGACCACGATCCAGCACCACGGCCGGCCAAGGGAGAAAACATTTGATTTATTTTGTGGGAGATGTGTTGAAAGCATAAACAGTTTTTGTTGAGTTGTTTTCATCCTCTTGTATCAAACATCTTTTCGCCAGTTGGACGGTCTTCTAAGGTACTTTATCTAGTACATCAGAAGTAGAGCATCTTATGTAACCTGAAATTACAATCCTATGTAAGCACCAACTATGAAGATCATTCGACATGTTGCTTTCTTAGACTTTCTTTTTCATTTCATAACAACAATATAAATTTAAAAAAATAAGGTTAAAATTCGGAGAATATGTGCCTCTGTGTGTCTTATATCAACCAATATTGACAATATCACCCCTTTTTGAAAGAGAGATGTTTTTCCAAAGACGGAAACAGACGGAATTCTTCTTCACTTGTCGTTCTGTCAACCGTCATTAACAGCTATTAGGGACCACTTAACGTTTCATCGGCAGGACATAAACCGCTGTGTCCCCATGGGTCCGCTTACACAGAGGGAGAGAGAGAGAGAGAGAGAGAGAGAGAGAGAGAGAGAGAGAGAGAGATAGAGAGAGAGAGAGAGAGAGAGAGAGAGGAGAGAGAGAGAGAGAGAGAGAGAGAGAGGAGAGAGAGAGAGAGGAGAGAGAGAGAGAGAGAGAGAGCGAGAGAGAGAGAGAGAGAGAGAGAGAGAGAGAGAGAGAGAGTGCTGTCAAACAGTGTGTCAGTTTGAATGATGGATTCTGAAGAGAGACAGAGAGAGAGGGCTGTTACTGAGCTCCCATGGGAAAACTAAACTCACAACTCCTGTGTGTAACAGACCTTGAGTTTTCAAGGTGAGTGCATTTCAGTAGCTTTTTTCATTAAGAAAACCTCTCGAAGAAGCTTATGCAAATATGTGGTTTGAAAGTTGCCCACACTCCTATTTTTGAATACACAGTACTTCATATCTGAGATCCTCTTTTAATGCCACACGTCAGTATTACATGGCTGTGTACTCAGAACATGTTTTGTACTACTTTTCAAACGCATATGGACCTACGGGTTAACATTACACCAGATGAGATGCTCTCAGGAGCGATGAGATGCTCTCAGTAGAGATGTAGTCAAGTCAAGTCAATTTGATTTGTATAGCCCCTGAATCACAGTTCCAGTCTCAAAGGGCTCCGCAGGCCACATGTTTACAACACCCCCCAAACCCTAGCCCCCCTAAGGGCAAGAAACAACTCCCTTAATGAGGAAGAAATCTTGAGAATCAATCAATCAATCAATCAATCCGTGAAGGGATAACAACGCATAAATAATATGCCTTTCTTCAGTTGCTTCCGATGAGGGGAGAGCTTTACGGGGCCCATACACGGATGCCTGAACATCTCTGAACTCTTCAGAAAAAGCGCCGGCTGTCATCACCCGTTGCCCCTCCCCAACCTCAAGTCCTCTTGGGGGGGGCTGGGGGTGGGGGGGGGGGGGGGGAAGAACAACTCTGGGGTAAAACCACAAATCAACTTCATGGAGCCCCTCTCTTGGCAGAAACCACCCAACCCAAACCCATGACTTGCCAGTGGTCCCCGTTGGTTGGCTCTTGGGGAGGACGTGAGGTGTAGCACCCCCCCACCCCCCTCATCCACCCCAGTTCTCCCGATGACCCGCGGGCCAAGCCCCCCCCCCACTGGTGGCTCCTACACCCCCCGGTAGGCCCCCCCCATTCCCTTAATGGCCCTCCGGAGTGCGGCGTGTTTGGGTTGCGGTACGTCAACACCTCCGGTGCGGTTAACGGCGCTGGGTCTTGGTAGCTGGTCCCTGGAGTGAATCCATCATCTCTGACCCCCTGGCTGTCAGAGAAAGCGGCCGCTATATAGGCACCAGGTTTGGGTTAAGAGGAAAGCCATATGACCCACTTTGGCTTCTTATCCCGAAATATGATATTATATTCTAGTAGCTAGGATCTGTTTCCACTGTATCTTACACACGTTTTGAGGGTTTATTTTCCGAGGTTGGATCCTGCTCAGTTCCCCTTTGCCGTGTAACCCGACATGTAGAACCGGTAGAACTGGTGGTGTGATGTCGTCATAATATGAAGTTAGATTTCTATGTAGCTCGATGCGTATAACAGATCTCCTTTTAACACTCTTGTATATTTGATTTGAAAATCGTCAGGCTTTTTTTTCTGGGTTTAACACAACCGCATTTGGCATATACGCAGTATCCTATTTAACAAGGCAAAGGTTGTCGTTAACATGCGTCACCAATACCTAACCACAAAGCTGTTCAAAATCGCCTAAAAGCTAATATGGTGTCATTTTTATTTTATTTTTAATTATTATGAGCAGTGACGGCTGGTAGTTATATTGGGTGGGGGGGGGGGCTAACTAATTATTGGCTATACCCATCAATAGTTTACGCTGCAGCAACAGCAGTGTCATATCTAAATGTGCTGTCATATACATAAATATGAAGTTCATACTCAGTTTGGTGATGATAAAGGAGTGGCAAACAGAAACAAACGTCTTAGCTCAGCTAAGCTCAATCCTTCTCATGTCATCCCAGACAGCTGCTCTCTGGCTCCCCTGGAGGCTGAGACAGGACATTGCACTCACAGTTAATTAGTTAGTTCAAGTTACAGCACTGTAGCATGTGCTCTACAACAACATTATAGAATTAGAGAAGCACCCTCAAGAATG